>OX421942.2:22627237-22859737 GCA_949128155.2 Xanthia icteritia | reverse complement strand
CCTAACCTAACCTAACCTAACCTAACCTAACCTAACCTAACCTAACCTAACCTAACCTAACCTAACCTAACCTAACCTAACCTAACCTAACCTAACCTAACCTAACCTAACCTAACCTAACCTAACCTAACCTAACCTAACCTAACCTAACCTAACCTAACCTAACCTAACCTAACCTAACCTAACCTAACCTAACCTAACCTAACCTAACCTAACCTAACCTAACCTAACCTAACCTAACCTAACCTAACCTAACCTAACCTAACCTAACCTAACCTAACCTAACCTAACCTAACCTAACCTAACCTAACCTAACCTAACCTAACCTAACCTAACCTAACCTAACCTAACCTAACCTAACCTAACCTAACCTAACCTAACCTAACCTAACCTAACCTAACCTAACCTAACCTAACCTAACCTAACCTAACCTAACCTAACCTAACCTAACCTAACCTAACCTAACCTAACCTAACCTAACCTAACCTAACCTAACCTAACCTAACCTAACCTAACCTAACCTAACCTAACCTAACCTAACCTAACCTAACCTAACCTAACCTAACCTAACCTAACCTAACCTAACCTAACCTAACCTAACCTAACCTAACCTAACCTAACCTAACCTAACCTAACCTAACCTAACCTAACCTAACCTAACCTAACCTAACCTAACCTAACCTAACCTAACCTAACCTAACCTAACCTAACCTAACCTAACCTAACCTAACCTAACCTAACCTAACCTAACCTAACCTAACCTAACCTAACCTAACCTAACCTAACCTAACCTAACCTAACCTAACCTAACCTAACCTAACCTAACCTAACCTAACCTAACCTAACCTAACCTAACCTAACCTAACCTAACCTAACCTAACCTAACCTAACCTAACCTAACCTAACCTAACCTAACCTAACCTAACCTAACCTAACCTAACCTAACCTAACCTAACCTAACCTAACCTAACCTAACCTAACCTAACCTAACCTAACCTAACCTAACCTAACCTAACCTAACCTAACCTAACCTAACCTAACCTAACCTAACCTAACCTAACCTAACCTAACCTAACCTAACCTAACCTAACCTAACCTAACCTAACCTAACCTAACCTAACCTAACCTAACCTAACCTAACCTAACCTAACCTAACCTAACCTAACCTAACCTAACCTAACCTAACCTAACCTAACCTAACCTAACCTAACCTAACCTAACCTAACCTAACCTAACCTAACCTAACCTAACCTAACCTAACCTAACCTAACCTAACCTAACCTAACCTAACCTAACCTAACCTAACCTAACCTAACCTAACCTAACCTAACCTAACCTAACCTAACCTAACCTAACCTAACCTAACCTAACCTAACCTAACCTAACCTAACCTAACCTAACCTAACCTAACCTAACCTAACCTAACCTAACCTAACCTAACCTAACCTAACCTAACCTAACCTAACCTAACCTAACCTAACCTAACCTAACCTAACCTAACCTAACCTAACCTAACCTAACCTAACCTAACCTAACCTAACCTAACCTAACCTAACCTAACCTAACCTAACCTAACCTAACCTAACCTAACCTAACCTAACCTAACCTAACCTAACCTAACCTAACCTAACCTAACCTAACCTAACCTAACCTAACCTAACCTAACCTAACCTAACCTAACCTAACCTAACCTAACCTAACCTAACCTAACCTAACCTAACCTAACCTAACCTAACCTAACCTAACCTAACCTAACCTAACCTAACCTAACCTAACCTAACCTAACCTAACCTAACCTAACCTAACCTAACCTAACCTAACCTAACCTAACCTAACCTAACCTAACCTAACCTAACCTAACCTAACCTAACCTAACCTAACCTAACCTAACCTAACCTAACCTAACCTAACCTAACCTAACCTAACCTAACCTAACCTAACCTAACCTAACCTAACCTAACCTAACCTAACCTAACCTAACCTAACCTAACCTAACCTAACCTAACCTAACCTAACCTAACCTAACCTAACCTAACCTAACCTAACCTAACCTAACCTAACCTAACCTAACCTAACCTAACCTAACCTAACCTAACCTAACCTAACCTAACCTAACCTAACCTAACCTAACCTAACCTAACCTAACCTAACCTAACCTAACCTAACCTAACCTAACCTAACCTAACCTAACCTAACCTAACCTAACCTAACCTAACCTAACCTAACCTAACCTAACCTAACCTAACCTAACCTAACCTAACCTAACCTAACCTAACCTAACCTAACCTAACCTAACCTAACCTAACCTAACCTAACCTAACCTAACCTAACCTAACCTAACCTAACCTAACCTAACCTAACCTAACCTAACCTAACCTAACCTAACCTAACCTAACCTAACCTAACCTAACCTAACCTAACCTAACCTAACCTAACCTAACCTAACCTAACCTAACCTAACCTAACCTAACCTAACCTAACCTAACCTAACCTAACCTAACCTAACCTAACCTAACCTAACCTAACCTAACCTAACCTAACCTAACCTAACCTAACCTAACCTAACCTAACCTAACCTAACCTAACCTAACCTAACCTAACCTAACCTAACCTAACCTAACCTAACCTAACCTAACCTAACCTAACCTAACCTAACCTAACCTAACCTAACCTAACCTAACCTAACCTAACCTAACCTAACCTAACCTAACCTAACCTAACCTAACCTAACCTAACCTAACCTAACCTAACCTAACCTAACCTAACCTAACCTAACCTAACCTAACCTAACCTAACCTAACCTAACCTAACCTAACCTAACCTAACCTAACCTAACCTAACCTAACCTAACCTAACCTAACCTAACCTAACCTAACCTAACCTAACCTAACCTAACCTAACCTAACCTAACCTAACCTAACCTAACCTAACCTAACCTAACCTAACCTAACCTAACCTAACCTAACCTAACCTAACCTAACCTAACCTAACCTAACCTAACCTAACCTAACCTAACCTAACCTAACCTAACCTAACCTAACCTAACCTAACCTAACCTAACCTAACCTAACCTAACCTAACCTAACCTAACCTAACCTAACCTAACCTAACCTAACCTAACCTAACCTAACCTAACCTAACCTAACCTAACCTAACCTAACCTAACCTAACCTAACCTAACCTAACCTAACCTAACCTAACCTAACCTAACCTAACCTAACCTAACCTAACCTAACCTAACCTAACCTAACCTAACCTAACCTAACCTAACCTAACCTAACCTAACCTAACCTAACCTAACCTAACCTAACCTAACCTAACCTAACCTAACCTAACCTAACCTAACCTAACCTAACCTAACCTAACCTAACCTAACCTAACCTAACCTAACCTAACCTAACCTAACCTAACCTAACCTAACCTAACCTAACCTAACCTAACCTAACCTAACCTAACCTAACCTAACCTAACCTAACCTAACCTAACCTAACCTAACCTAACCTAACCTAACCTAACCTAACCTAACCTAACCTAACCTAACCTAACCTAACCTAACCTAACCTAACCTAACCTAACCTAACCTAACCTAACCTAACCTAACCTAACCTAACCTAACCTAACCTAACCTAACCTAACCTAACCTAACCTAACCTAACCTAACCTAACCTAACCTAACCTAACCTAACCTAACCTAACCTAACCTAACCTAACCTAACCTAACCTAACCTAACCTAACCTAACCTAACCTAACCTAACCTAACCTAACCTAACCTAACCTAACCTAACCTAACCTAACCTAACCTAACCTAACCTAACCTAACCTAACCTAACCTAACCTAACCTAACCTAACCTAACCTAACCTAACCTAACCTAACCTAACCTAACCTAACCTAACCTAACCTAACCTAACCTAACCTAACCTAACCTAACCTAACCTAACCTAACCTAACCTAACCTAACCTAACCTAACCTAACCTAACCTAACCTAACCTAACCTAACCTAACCTAACCTAACCTAACCTAACCTAACCTAACCTAACCTAACCTAACCTAACCTAACCTAACCTAACCTAACCTAACCTAACCTAACCTAACCTAACCTAACCTAACCTAACCTAACCTAACCTAACCTAACCTAACCTAACCTAACCTAACCTAACCTAACCTAACCTAACCTAACCTAACCTAACCTAACCTAACCTAACCTAACCTAACCTAACCTAACCTAACCTAACCTAACCTAACCTAACCTAACCTAACCTAACCTAACCTAACCTAACCTAACCTAACCTAACCTAACCTAACCTAACCTAACCTAACCTAACCTAACCTAACCTAACCTAACCTAACCTAACCTAACCTAACCTAACCTAACCTAACCTAACCTAACCTAACCTAACCTAACCTAACCTAACCTAACCTAACCTAACCTAACCTAACCTAACCTAACCTAACCTAACCTAACCTAACCTAACCTAACCTAACCTAACCTAACCTAACCTAACCTAACCTAACCTAACCTAACCTAACCTAACCTAACCTAACCTAACCTAACCTAACCTAACCTAACCTAACCTAACCTAACCTAACCTAACCTAACCTAACCTAACCTAACCTAACCTAACCTAACCTAACCTAACCTAACCTAACCTAACCTAACCTAACCTAACCTAACCTAACCTAACCTAACCTAACCTAACCTAACCTAACCTAACCTAACCTAACCTAACCTAACCTAACCTAACCTAACCTAACCTAACCTAACCTAACCTAACCTAACCTAACCTAACCTAACCTAACCTAACCTAACCTAACCTAACCTAACCTAACCTAACCTAACCTAACCTAACCTAACCTAACCTAACCTAACCTAACCTAACCTAACCTAACCTAACCTAACCTAACCTAACCTAACCTAACCTAACCTAACCTAACCTAACCTAACCTAACCTAACCTAACCTAACCTAACCTAACCTAACCTAACCTAACCTAACCTAACCTAACCTAACCTAACCTAACCTAACCTAACCTAACCTAACCTAACCTAACCTAACCTAACCTAACCTAACCTAACCTAACCTAACCTAACCTAACCTAACCTAACCTAACCTAACCTAACCTAACCTAACCTAACCTAACCTAACCTAACCTAACCTAACCTAACCTAACCTAACCTAACCTAACCTAACCTAACCTAACCTAACCTAACCTAACCTAACCTAACCTAACCTAACCTAACCTAACCTAACCTAACCTAACCTAACCTAACCTAACCTAACCTAACCTAACCTAACCTAACCTAACCTAACCTAACCTAACCTAACCTAACCTAACCTAACCTAACCTAACCTAACCTAACCTAACCTAACCTAACCTAACCTAACCTAACCTAACCTAACCTAACCTAACCTAACCTAACCTAACCTAACCTAACCTAACCTAACCTAACCTAACCTAACCTAACCTAACCTAACCTAACCTAACCTAACCTAACCTAACCTAACCTAACCTAACCTAACCTAACCTAACCTAACCTAACCTAACCTAACCTAACCTAACCTAACCTAACCTAACCTAACCTAACCTAACCTAACCTAACCTAACCTAACCTTTTTTTTTTTTTTTTTTGTTCCGGGGTGGAAAATCCTCATGGATGTCCTCCGCCCTGGGGGGGGCAGAGGGGTCTGTCAGACTCTTACTGACTAAAAACCACCCCGGTGTTCCCAACCCACACCTACGCCGGGGATCGCGGGAACAAAAGCGACTTCCGCAATCCCCGACTGGTGCCGGCCCGCCTCTGCGGGCCTCTCCTCAGGTCAGCGGAGGGAGTGAGGTGTTTGACTCCCTCCGCGACGTCCAAGAGGGGCGCGCGTGGAACACTACGCGCCGCCGCCTCGGGTCCTGTTGAATGGGGGGCGACGGACGTCCCCATGTCCGTCACCCCTGGACCCATTTAGGGGGGCTGGAAGAGGGCGTTGTCCGCCCTCCGCCGACGCCCGGTGCGCCTGCTGCGGATCGGGAGTAGAGTCGTGATCTCCCTCTCCCTCTCCGCAGCCTCCTTCTGCGAGATGACAGTTTCGCAGAAGGAGACCACCGCGTCCCAGGACTCTTCGCTGCCGACCATCGCACTCACTACGGCCGGCAGCGACAGGTCACTGCCTACTTCACTGATGAGGGCACGGCGCGGCTCCTCCCAAGCGGCACACTCTGCCAGCGTATGCCGCGCCGTGTCCTCCCGGCAGTCGACGCAGTGGTGACACCGAGCGTCCGGCTCCCTGTTTATGCGACACAGGTACTTCCCGAAGCAGCCATGCCCCGAGAGCACCTGCGTCGCCCGAAACGACAGGGAGCCGTGCCTCCTCCCGAGCCAGTGGTCGAGCACTGGCCGGACCGCCTCGATGGTGCCGAGGCCGGCGGTAGGGCTCGAAAGCCTGTTCCGCCATTCCGCCACCAGGACCTCGCGGAGCTGTGACCGGCGCAGCTCCAAATGTTGCTGCGTCAGTCGCTCGCCCCGCGCCCGCGTTTCCTCGCGCCACCAGTACAGTGACGCGAGCACCTTCGCCTCCAGGTCCCAGGGCGGGGATCCGGCCAGTATACAACCCGCCTCGTAGGAGATCGTGCGATAACCCCTTATGACTCTGACGGCCATAGCCCGCTGCGGTTTCCGCAGAACGATTAAGCTGTTGGCCGTCAGGTCAGCCGCCCAGATCGGGGCCCCATACAGGGCCATCGATCGCACGATCCCCACGTAGAGCCGCCTACAGGCGGCGCTCGGGCCCCCCAGATTGGGAAGCAGCGTTGACAGCGCCCCAGCCGCGCCCAACAACTTGGGCGCAAGCCGCCGGAAGTGGGGGCCGAAATTCCACCGGCTGTCGAGCACCAATCCTAGGTACTTCATGGTAGACTCGACAGCTATTTGGGCCCCCCCCACCACGATGTGTAATCCCGGCGGCGGCGCCCGCCGGGGGCCATGAAAGACCATGGCCTCCGACTTGTTGAGGGCCACCTCCAGGCCTAGGCGCCGTATGCGGCCCACCACCTGTGAGACCGCAGCCGTCGCCAGCAACGCTGCCTCCCTGTACGAGCTCCCCCGGGCCGTGACCAGCGTGTCGTCCGCGTAACACGTCAGGTCCACGCCCGGCTGGAGCTGGCCCCGCAGCACCCAGTCGTACCCGATGTTCCACAGGAGCGGTCCCACGACCGAGCCCTGCGGAACACCGCACGACATGCGGCGCTGCTTTCCGCCATCACGTCCCACGTAGGTGACACACCTCTCCGCCAAATAAGCCCCAACAATGCGGCGGAGGTAGGGAGGCACCCGATGGTAACGCAGTGCCTCCCGAATACCACTCCAGGGCAGGGTGTTGAAGGCGTTAGAAATGTCCAAGGACACTGCCAACATCACCCCGCCCCGAGACACCGCTTCCTCCGCCAGGGCTCTCACTCGCGATATAGCGTGGATAGTGGAGCGCCCATGCCGAAACCCGAACTGGCTATCGTCCAGGTCCGGCCCCTCTCTGCACAAGTGGCTTACGAGGCGGGCTGCGATAATCCGCTCGAGCAGTTTTCCCACCTCGTCTAGCAGCACTATGGGCCGGTACGCGGACGGCGAGTCCGCAGGGCGCCCCGCCTTCCTGAGCAGGACCAGACGACCAGATTTCCACTGAGTGGGAAACTGGCCCTGCTCTAGGCACGCTGAGAAGAGTCCTATCAGTTGAGGCTCAAGCTCCTTCAGAGCGAGGGCTAGCACTAAGCCGTGGATGCCATCGGGCCCCGGAGCAACGGTTTTTGCCCGGAGCCGCATCACGGCCGCCCTCATCTCTGCCTGTGTCACCCGTGGGACGCTGGCGTTCTCTTCCTCAAGCTCTGTGGCTGTGGGCAATGCCATCGGTGGCAGAGCATGCTCCGCTCTCGCCGGGAAGAGGGCTGCGACCACCTCCTCCAGCAGCTCTGGTTGGAGACTCTCCGTAAGCGGAGGCGCCCAGGCCCGGAGTTTCCCCCGGACCGCACGATAAGGGCGCCCCCATGGATCACGGTCCAGAGTCTCCAAACTCTCCTCCCTAGCACGCGTCTTCGCCTCACCTATGGCCAGCCACAGAGCCTGCTTCGCCGCGCGGTACACCTCATACAGCGCGGCTTCTTCGTCAGGGACCCGACGACGTCTTCTCCGGTATCGGGTGTACTGGCGTCTGACGTCTATACACGTGACGCGCATCTGCGCGATTTCGGCAGACCACCAGTACACCTGGCGCCTTGTAAATTGCGTGTGAACCCGGGGCATGGACGCGTCGCAAATTTGCGTCATCGCCCCGTGGAACCACTGCGCCTCCTCATCGACGTCGACGGGTCCGGCAGTTAACGACTCCCGGAACCAGGCCTGGACAAAAGCGGCCTCCTCGAGCAATTCCCTGTCAATGCGCTTTCGCGCCCAGCGCGGACCGTCCGTCCGCGGGGCCGACGGACTGCGGCCGCCCGCGGTCTGGGCGGAGACATCGAAACGAATGTATCGGTGATCCGACAACGTCTCCACCTCCACGGCGACACGCCAGTCGTGGACACGGCTCGCGACAGCGGGGCTAGCGAACGAGACGTCCACAATAGACCCGCCCCGCTGCCGCACGCACGTGTACTCCGAACCCCGGTTGAGGACGGCCAAGCCGGTCGTGACCGCCCACTCCTCCAGCGCCTCGCCCTTAGCATCGGTGATCGGAGATCCCCACGCCGCAGACTTGGCGTTAAGATCCCCGAGCAACAGCACCGGGCGAGGATGGAACCGGCCAACGACGGCACCCAACTCGACAAGGAAGCTCTCGAAGTCGGCGAGACTCTTGTTGGGCGAGAAATATGCCCCAACAATACCAATGCCGTCCGCGAGGGCGGCTACCCAGCCATGACCTCGGGACGGGTTGACAAGAGCCCCGCCGATGATGGCCACCAAACCGTCCAAGTCACCCAACCAGTTATCCCTGGCGGGGACAAAATACGGCTCGGCGACCACAGCCACGTGAATCGACCACTCTGCCATACTCTGCAGCAAGAGATCCTGAGCTCTGGCAGAGTGGTTGATGTTGCCCTGGAGGACATGGAACAGCGCCATTAGGCACAGTCCATCCCCTCCGCACCATTCCTAGGCCGGGAGTCGGCCGGAGGGCAGCCAGGCTGAGGGGGGTGTAAAGAGCCCCCGGCAGCCTTGGTTGCCCCTCTCTTTTTTTTATTGTTGCCCTTTGGGGCGCCACAGGCCTTTCCGCCGGCTCTGTGCCCCGCGGGCCTCCCTGCAGCTGTACACAGGCTGCAGTTCGGTGCCTCGGAGCACTCGGCCGCCTTGTGGCCGGGCCGACCACAGCGCAAACACTGATCGCTGCGGTCTGTTTCGCAGGTGCACCGTGCCCTGACATGCCCAATGTCCAGGCAACGGTAGCACCGCATGGCCCTGGGCTGCAGCAATCTTGCTCTTGCTGCAACCCACCCCACCAGCAATCGACCCTGGTCAGCGACCTTGTTCGCCGCTGCCACCGGGCACCGCACCCAAATCGTGCCGAGCCCGGAGGCATCGGCGCGGATGTCGCCTGTGTGCACGGCGTCAGGCGGACACCCTCCGTCTCGGGCGATGGCCGCCACGACCTCAGCCGGTGTCGTCGAGTCGTCCAGGCCATCGACGCGCAGTTCAGCGCTCTTTACGGGCCTGGACACCCGGACGTCCTCCGGGTTGAGGACCTCCCTCAGCTTGGCAGCCAGGATGTCCGCCTTTTCGCTGCTCGAGGCACCCGATAGCTCGAACAGCCGCGCCCCCGTTACCGTCGGCCTCAATTTGAAGCCGGTCGGTGTGCCAAGGTCAGGGAATGCGACCTTGGCTTTTGCCTCCTCGAGGACCGTCTTGTACAGCAGACCCCTCTCTACGGCTCCGGGCTGCAGCGTGATCACTACAGCCGCGGAGCGTGGGGCACGTGCTCTGCGCGGCCTCTTCGTCTTGGTGGCTGCGGCAGCGGGCGGAGCGGGTGGCGTTGCCGCCTTTCCCTTCTTCTTCCGGCTGCGCTTGACCACTGTCACCCAGGACTCCTCCGTGGGCACGGGCGCGTTCGCCGAGGGTGCACCTGTGTGAGAAGGGGGTGCGGGCGCTCCCTCCGAGGGCTTCCCTGGCCCCTGTGCGGGCTTTTTGGCCCCCTTCCCAGACATCGCCGGTTTGACCGCTGTGATTGCAGGCCCCGGCTTAGCGACCTCCTCCGTCCTCCGCTTGTCCGCTGCAAGCGGTGGTCGGAGGGTCTGGGCCGGGAGGAGTCTCGACTCCAGGGCCTGCAGACGGGCATTCACCATGCCCCCACATTGCAGCATGCAGATACGTGCGATCTTCTCTAGATCCACATCCGCAAGTATGGGGGCAGACGACGACGATGACGGGGCGACGGCCATAGAGGAGCCGGCAGCGGCGGGAGCTGCACGCTCTTGCCCTCTCAATTCTGTCCTCTGGGCGGCGAACTCCCGCTTGAGGTCCTCTAGTTCGGATCGGAGACGGCTGTTCTCCTCCCACAACTTGGCCGTCTCATCCGAGCTCGTGCGATTAAGGAGGACCCCAACCGCCTCCTTAATGCCATCCGCCGCCTCCTTTAAAGCGCGCGTGAATGTGCCCTTCAGGTTGCCCGATTTGGTGGCAACCTTCAGGACGACCTCCACACCGTCCATCACCTGGCGACTGAGGGCCACCGCTGAAAGATCTTCGGCAGCAGCTATGCGAGCAGACCGCCGGTCTCTAGCCTGACTGGCCATTACAGCCACCTCATCCAGGGCCACTGCCCGTCTCTCCTCTCTCTTAGCGGAGTTCATTTCCCCCTTTGTGGCGACCAAGGAAACGGGGTTTTGGGTAGAAGCACCCTCCACTTGTTTGGTCCCCGAGTCCCCACTACCTCCGCTGGGTGCCGGCGTGTCGGGGCGCTTGAGGAAGCGCCCTTGAGGGTCGCGCGACGTGGAAGGAGCTTTCGCTCCAGCAATTGCGCGACCTCGCCCTCTTCTACCTGTCGGTATTTTGGCGGCCGGTAGGTTCTCCTCACTAGAAGAGAGGCCTGCCAGCCCTGCCAGCTTTCCCTCTTCTTTACGCGAGCGTTTTCCGCGTTTCCAAAATTTGGAATGACGCTCAGCCTCTTCCGTTCGTGAATGCTTTGAGCTTACGCTCGCCACACTCACCACACTCATCCTTTCGGATGTGGTGTCAGAATCTGACACCGCACCCACACCCATCTGCTCGATCAGCACGATCGGCACTTCTATTGATTTTTTGTTTTTGTCTTCCATATGAATCCCACGAGTAGATATAGGTCACAAATGTCCACCGGGCAGAGCCTAGATACCCGGTAAGCCTACATACTGTAGAGTGCGGCAGGTGCTCTACAGGGGAAGCGCTAACGACTGGACTCCCTCCAGCCATTCATCCTCTCACCGCGCTTCAAAGCTTAGGATTGGGTGGTTTTTTATCTTAGAGGTAGCCTTCCTCTGGGCCAGGCAATGAAGCCAAGCCCCCGGCGGCGGCATTAAACATGCCTCCGTCCGCTGTCCGGCAACCCGACTCAGCGAACCCGCCGAAAGTTCTCTCCCAAGGAGAGAACACGCGCCGCTTTGGTGTGCCTACACCGCAGCGGCATGGTCGCGTCCAATGTCGATCGACTATCGTCGACCGATCAGGAGCGACCCCATCCCGGTGTCTCTCTTAGTCTGGTCTCTCACTTGGACCTTTCCGGCATGAGTAACTCTACCGGCAGAGCCCCAAGATCATTGAGACGCACAAGCCCCACCACGACAACAACGTGGAGATACCTTCGGTGGGGAACCTAACCTAACCTAACCTAACCTAACCTAACCCAGTCGCGCGGCACCCCTCGCCGCGAGCAGATCAGTTTTAAGTCGCTCCGCGGTCGAAAAATCCTTTAAAATAGTCAAAGTGCGAATTTTAAATCAAAAGTTATACCAAAGTGAGTGTCTCAGTGCAAACAATAAAGGGAGTGCAGTGTTTCAGTGAAAACCCTGCTGGTTTTCTTTGGAAATCCCGAAAACTGTGTTTTGAGAGGTTAACTTTCAAAAAATCACGTGTTGGTGACGATTTTTTGCGTGCGGTGCCGGATTTATCGCGGCACCCCCCTGTTTTTGTACTGCTATTTGGAGTGCACAAATTCACCGCATATATTGGCAAAGTATTGGATTTTTCCCGCCTCGCCCCTCGCTGCTACGGGAGAAAAACCGAAAAACACGTGCAGCGTGACTTCAGAACTAGCAGTCCCAGGATCACAATCAACATCTCACCTTGGAGAGGACCACGTAAGCAACACAATACCGTTTTTTGCTTGTTGATAAGTGGCCTGGAAGCGAAGATAAAAATTCAGCAAGATAATTCAAAATACATCCAACTTGTGACAGCCCTAGCTCGAAAGAACGAGCGAAGACCCCTATTTTTTAGTTAATTATTAGACTTGTTACTTTATTGACAATATGTGTGCAAATTTTCAGATTTTTCTTTTATAAGCTCGCTGAGTTATTTATATTTCAAAATACCTATTGAAATACCTACTCTTTTACCTAAACTTTTCCTATTGTTTTGACAGAAGGGGGTCAAACGCTATTTGATGCGTTATTGGCTCCTTATCTCATAATAAAAATTTAATTACCATCGGACAATATTCCCAGTCATAAATTTCAGAAAAACTGTCTTTTTGCGTCTGTTGGTTTTGGTAGTTGGTTTTTCAAATGGGTGTTTCTCAAAATTATTGTATGTAATAGTATATAGATTTTAACATAGTCCAATAGAATAGTTCATTAGCTTCTTTAAATATTTTTTCCAAAATTTTTTACCTTATCATTATTTAGTTGTGATTTTTTAACTGGAACGCGGGCTGTCCTGAAAACCGCACGATAACTGTGTTTTCAGTTTACAGGAGAACCAAGCGTCCTAGACCAATTTTGACCATTTTTACGGGGTCCCCCCCCCTAACAACCCCCCCCACGGTTTGTACGTAAGACAAACCCTTTGAACCCCCTCCGATCATTTGGACCAAGTTTCATCCCCCTACCCCAATTTTTGGACTTCGACTTAGTCTCTGGGGATGAAACTGCTTTCTTAGACATTTCGGGCCATAACTTCTAGACCCGTGATCCGAATCAAGAGGGGTTTTCTGCTGGGGATAGAGCAGACTCTTGGCTCTCTATAGAAAGGGAGCGACTCTAGGTAGAGTCTCTACGAATAGTTTTTTACAGTATAAATAAATAAATGTTGACACGGTTCTCACTGCATGGTTGGACCAAATTATAATAGCGTTAGGACGGACTCTATGTAGAGTCAACTTTCGACTGAAAATTTTTGAAAAAGACTGGAATTGACTTGACTTGGGATCTTTATAGACCCCTGACTAGTACTCAGAATCTTGCAATCCAGGGTAGAGATCTAGTAGAGATAGAGTGCAACTTTTGTTGTAACTTTACAATAGTTTTTAAGGTCTTCTCTTATGCGGTTTTATTTCGTATACTTGTGTTTTGTTTTTATAATTATTTTTATATTATTTTATTTAATTCGTCGTCCCTATTGACGCTTATACATTTGACGCATACCTCCTAACAATATGTTCACTAATTATAGAACACCGGTAAAGGCGGCCGACGCTAAAAAATCACCATCTAAACTTGGGGCAGTTCCGCCTCTAAATGTAACACGCAGCATAGAGGATTGGGAAGCCGCAAATAGCAGCCTTACCCCCTCTACAACTGAAAAGAAGTCGCAGGCCGGCCCTGTGAAATCTAAAATAAACACTGCCTTGACACAGGAGAGTAAAACTGCAACCAAGACGAAGTCTGCCGAAATAAACTCACCGCCAAAAACTAAATACGCAGATCGAACGGCGGAGGCTAAAGCCTGTCTAATGAAGACAAAACTTAATCTAAGCAGCTCCAGAAACACAAAGACTGAGATTAAAACCGGTATCACCGAAGCCACGGAACGACTCTATCAACTTGTAAAGGAACTCGAATTAGAGCTAAGTGTGGTAACTCAAAGAATGACTAGGGAGGGGCCTGTAGCGACAGAGCCAAAGACAGCCGAAATAAAAACAACTTCTCCCGATAACATTGACACAAGTATGATAATACATACAATAGAACAACACACAAAGCTCCTTGTGGAAAGTAACAAGAAGATAGAGGAGCTGAAGGAGACGATCGACCAGCAGAGAGAATCCTTGGAGAAGGGAAACACATATGCGAGCGTGGCCGCAACTCAAGGTGTACGGTTGCTGCCAAAGTGCAGTACCTTGCATTCGGTGGTGGTCACGTCCAAGAATGAAACGGAGACAGGCGACGAAGTCCTTAATAGAGTGCGGAAAGCAGTAAATGCCAAGGATGGGTGGATAAAAGTGGAAAAGGTGAGGAAAGCCAAGGATAGAAAAATAATAATAGGGTTAGAAACCAAAGAAGAAAGGAGCAGGATCAAGGATCGACTTCAGAAGGAAGGAGTAGACCTCATTGTCGAGGAAGTTAAAAACAGGGACCCGCTTCTGATTCTAAAGAGCGTCTTAGTTGTCAATACTGACGAAGACGTCCTTAAAGCGCTAAGAAATCAGAACCAGGGTGTCTTTGACGGCCTCGGAGATGGGGAAAACAGAGTGGAGGTAAAATATAGAAGAAGAACACGGAACCCCCATACTGGTCACGTCATCATCAGCGTTTCACCCACCATCTGGCGACGAGCACTGGAAATTGGGACCGTTCATATAGATCTCCAGCGCATTAGGGTCGAAGATCAGACCCCGTTGGTCCAATGCACTCGCTGCTTGGGCTTTGGACATGGAAAGCGGTTCTGCAAAGAGCCTGCAGACCTTTGTAGTCACTGCGGCGGTCCCCATATGAGACCAGAGTGCCCAGATTGGCTTTCGGGCTCACCACCAGCCTGCCGGAACTGTACGAAAGCTAAGACTGATTACGGTACACAACATAATGCATTTAGCCATGAATGCCCAGTACGCAGAAAATGGGATGACGTGGCCAGATCAACCGTTGCGTATTGCTAAGGGCACCTCAGTGGAAAACAACACCTATAAAATAGCACAGGCAAACCTCCAACGAAAGAAGCTAGCTACCAATGAGCTTCTAACAGAAGCAGCGAAGCGCGGAATAGCGGCGGCGCTTCTTCAGGAACCATACGTGGCCGGAGCTAAAGTAATGAGGAGTCACAGGGGCGTTAGGATCTTTCAGAGCACTGGCACAGGAGATGGGACTGTCAAAGCGGCAATAGCTGTCTTTAAAAGTGATTTCACAGTCAAACAGTACCCAAAACTCACCACTAATAACATCGTAGTGGTGGGAATCCAGACCAGTGCCTGGGAAATCACGCTTGTCTCCTATTACTTTGAGCCAGACCAGCCTATCGGGCCCTATTTGGATCACCTGAAACAAATAGAGCTCGTAGTTGGTTCCAAAAATCTTGTCGTTGGAGGGGATGCAAATGCAAAGAGCATATGGTGGGGCAGCCCAACCATCGACCACAGGGGGGACGATATGGCGGGAACTCTCGGTGAGCTAAACCTGAACATCTTGAACCGCGGGGAAATTCCGACCTTCGATACCATCCGAGGAGGGAAACGCTACAGCAGCTATGTAGATGTCACAGCTTGCTCCAACGATATCTTGGACCTAATAGACGACTGGAGGGTAGACGAGGGTCTCACGAGCTCGGATCACAACGGCATTATATTTAGGATCCTCTTGAAGAAATCGAAAGGCACTAAAATAGAAAGAACAACTAGAAAATTCAATACGAAAAAAGCAAATTGGTCCAATTTTCATAAGAAATTTGGACAATTTAAAATAGATTATAACTTCACAACAACAGAAATTGACAACATTAAAAACATAGAACAGATCGATACATTGACAACAAACTTATCAAAAGCAATAAATAAAGCATGTGAGCAAACCATACCTACCAAAAAAGTCCAGGAGGAACTAACCTTGCCGTGGTGGTCCGAGAGACTCGAGGAGCTGAAGAAAACCGTCGCCACCAGGAAGCGCAGGATCCGCTGTGCAGCCCAAATCCGGAGGTCGAAGGTCATAGAAGAGTACCTGAAAAAGAAAGAAGAGTATGAGTTAGAAGCGGCCAAAGCTCAGACCGAGAGTTGGAAGGAATTCTGTGGGAGACAGGATAGGGAGGGGGTTTGGGAGGGAATTTATAGAGTGATTGGTAGGACGCAGCGCAGGGAAGAGGACCTGCCATTGGAAAGAAATGGTGATGTGCTGGATGCGAAAGGCTCCGTAAAGTTTCTAGCGGAGACGTTTTACCCGGAAGACCTCTTAGAATGTGACAACGCTCATCACCGGTCCATTCGAATAAAAGCCAAAAATGTAAACTCTGGCGAACAAATTGATCCTTGCGACCCACCGTTTACGATGGCAGAGTTGAAGAATTCAATGGAATCCTTCAATCCAAAGAAGGCGCCGGGTTCAGACGGCTTTACCGCCGACATTTGTTGTCATGCCGTGGGTAACGACCCGGAGGTATTTTTAAAGCTACTAAACAAGTGCTTAGAACACCATCACTTCCCCACAGCCTGGAAGGAGGCAACAGTCGTGATACTTAGAAAGCCTGGAAAAGAGAACTACTCCACTCCCAAATCGTATAGGCCGATTGGACTGTTGCCTATATTGGGTAAAATTTTCGAGAAGATGCTGGTGGCCCGCCTTAAGTTCCACCTATTACCAAGGATGAGTACCCGTCAGTACGGATTCATGCCGCAGAAAAGCACCGAAGACTCCCTCTATGCTCTCATGCAGCCTGTTTACAAAAAACTTGCCCAAAAAAGGATTTTAACGCTCGTATCTTTGGACATAGAGGGAGCATTTGACAGCGCTTGGTGGCCAGCGATAAGAGTCCGTCTGGCGGAGGAAAAGTGCCCAATCAACCTTAGGCGGGTCATGGACAGTTACCTCACAAACCGAAAGGTATCGATCAGGTACGGTGGGGAAGAATATAGTAAGGGCACAAACAAGGGCTGTGTCCAGGGCTCAATTGGAGGCCCAATTTTATGGAACCTACTGCTGGACCCCCTCCTTAAAGCAGCAGAAAATGGGGGCAACTATATTCAGGCGTTTGCGGACGATGTTCTTTTAGTATTTGACGGAGACACAGCGCTTGAGGTGGAGGAATGTGCCAATGCCGCTCTCGGCCATGTTTTGGCGTGGGGTGTCGAGAATAAACTAAAATTTGCACCGCACAAGACAACAGCTATGGTGATAACAAAGAGATTAAAATATGACACACCACGCCTGAGCATGGGTGGGATCGCCATTGGCATGTCGAAGGAAATAAAGCTTCTGGGCGTAACCATCGACGAAAAACTGACCTTCAACACCCACGTCTCACTCGTTTGTAGGAAAGCAATCGCGATCTACAAACAACTGTGCAGAGCAGCAAAGGTCAGTTGGGGGCTTCACCCGGAGGTTATTCGGGTAATCTATGTTGCAACTGTAGAGCCCATAATACTTTACGCCGCTAGCGTCTGGGCACCGGCTGCTAAAAAACTGGGCATAATTAAACAGCTGGGGACTGTTCAGCGTGGAATCGCCCAGAAAATGTGCAAGGCATATCGCACGGTCTCCTTGAACTCAGCCCTGGTGCTGTCTGGAGTACTCCCCCTTGACCTCCGAGTTCGTGAGGCGGCGTTATTGTACGAAGCCAAGCGAGGGGTGCCCCTGACGTCGCTGGGAGGCAGAGAGGTCGAGCGAATGACCGCTGCAACAGAGAGTCCCCATCCCGCGGCACGCGACATCTTGCAGTTCGACAGCCTGGTAAACCAAGAACAACTGGACAACAACTGCAATTTTGACGTCCGTATTTTTACGGACGGGAGCAAAATCGGAGGAGGGGTTGGCGCTTCATTGTCCATATGGAGTGGTGAGGTTGAGACCAGAGCCCTCAAACTTGCTCTTTCAAACTACTGCACAGTTTACCAGGCTGAACTCCTGGCAATAACAAGGGCGACTAGGGAACTATGTAAGCTCAAGGCATCTTCTTTCGGAGTTTTCAGCGACTCAATGGCGGCTCTCCAAACAGTTACAAATCCCGGTGCGCTCCACCCTCTTGCTGTAGAAGCTAGGGATAATATAAGATCCGCATCTCGTCAGAACAAGGTGGTAAACTTGTTCTGGATTAAAGCTCACGTGGGGCTACTGGGGAACGAAAGAGCTGACCAGTTAGCAAAAGAGGCCGCTGGAAACTCCAAAAGAAAACCTGACTACGACCAGTGTCCGATTTCATTCATCAAGCGAAGCATACGTATGGAGACGCTTGATGAATGGAACCGTAGATACGAAACCAGCGACACCGCATCCGTCACTAAATTATTTTTCCCGGATGTGAGGGCAGCTTACAGTGTAGTTCGCAAAATAGGAATAAATGCTCTACACACGCAAATAATGACGGGGCACGGTGGATTCTCCGAATACTTAAACCGCTTCAAGTGCAAGGAGAGTCCATCGTGCATCTGTGACCCGGATACAAGCGAAACGGTCCCGCACATACTACTCGACTGCCCACAATTTGTGAAACACCGCTATAACGTCGAGAATATATTGGACACGAGAATAACGCCGAACAACATAAAGGACATAATAAGGAGTAAAAATGCAGATATATTCCTACAATACTGTAAATACGTTGTTCAAAAAGTAATAGATCGAAATAAAACCGCATAAGCAAATATGCTGTCATAATATAGTATATTATATTAGAGACTAGCATAGCAATAAATATCAGTAAAATATTTTTAAGGTAAAATAGGAAGTAAATATAACATGTGAAAATAGAATAAGCTTAGATCTAAAATGTGTTTGTAAGAGTAACAAAATTGCAATTGTTCTCCTGTCCCTGGAAGACTAGAATAAGAATAGAAATAAGAATTGTAAAATAATTTAAGACTAGAAAGTAATTATTCCAAAACTGTAAAATAGACATAAGCTTAAATTAAGTAAAAAGTGTTTTTTTTGTAAGGAAGATATATATTAAAAAGTTGTCTCCCTGCTTCTTTATAACCCAAACAAAGAGTAAATAAATAAAGTATGAATTAGACAGTTAGTTAAAAAGAAAAGGATAGTTGGGAATCCCACCCATAAAGACACAAATGAGGATGAATGATAGAAAGACAAAGTATGAGGAATGAAATTACGAGAGGCATAAATGCGAGAACTGGAATGATAAGTACAGCTGACAGGCATAGGCTCCGATCACGTTGGAGGTATAGGTAAAAAAAAAAAAAAAAAAAAAAAAAAAAAAAAAAAAAAAAAAAACCTAACCTAACCTAACCTTTTTTTTTTTTTTTTTTTTTTGTCGCTGAGAAATGCTTTATGCATTGTCGCTCGTGGGGGACGAGACGGGGTATGTGGGACTCCTGTCGGAATGACAGTATACCCACTAAAACTCAGCGGTGTTCCCACATCGCCGTGATGGGAGGGCCATGGGAAACCGGCTCAGCCTTTACATCCACAACCCTCCCGGCGCATGCCCGCCTAGCTGGCGGGCCCCGCATGCCCCCTAGGTTGGGGGGCTACGGGAATGGCCGGGAACACCTGGCCATTCCCGTCCGACACTGGTGGAGGCCTGTGCAATACAGGCAAGGGTGCCCCCGCATCCGTTGCCTGCTGGCCTCCACCTGGGAGGAGTCGGAGATGATTATCAAATTGACGTCTTCTTCGACCCCTCCTCCGCCTTCGGAGCGGCGCCGCGTGAGGATCGTCCTCCCGCGCGCGCTCTGCCGACTCCTTCTGGGACATGACATGTTCGCAGAAGGAGGCGACTGCCGCCCAGGACCTTTCATTCCCCAGCATGGCGTTAACCAAGCCGGGGAGTGAGAGGTCCGGTCCTATCACCGCGATAAGACCTTGGCGCGTCTCGGTCCACGACGGGCACACCTCGAGGGTGTGCTGCGCCGTGTCCTCCACCGCACCACAGTCGTGGCACGACGGTGTCTCCTCCCGTCCGATTCGGTGCAGGTACGATCCGAAGCAACCGTGTCCGGACAGCACCTGCACCAGACGGAAGGAGAGGAACCCGTGCGACCGCTCGAGCCAGTCTCGCAGGACAGGCCCGATCGCGTCGAGGGTTCGGCGGCCGAAGGCTGCGGTGGCGAGTTCCCCCGTCCAATGGACGACGATGGCGTCCCTCGCCTCCCGCCGGACGGCCTCCCGCTCTTCCGGAGCTGGGCGTTCTCCTCTCGCCCTCCGCCCCGCCGTCCATTCATACACTCTGGCGAGCACCCACGCCTCGAGTTCCCAAGGAGGGGTGCTGGCCAGAGCACATGCTGCCGCGAAGCCCACCGTGCGGTAGGCCCGCGCCACCCGCTGGGCTATGGCCCTTTGGGGCGCCCGCAAGGCGGTGGCGTTCTCCCTCCTCTGGAGGGAGTCCTCCCAGATAGGAGCCCCGTAAAGGGCCATACTCCTCAAGATGCCGGCGTAAAGTTGCCGGCATCGCGCGCTGGGCCTCCCCAAGTTGGGAAGCAGCCACGAGAGCGTACCTGCGGCCTTCAGCAGGCGCGACGACAGCCCGCTAAAATGCGGACCGAAGCGCCACCTGCTGTCGAGTACAAGGCCCAGATATTTCATCTGGGCCTTCACCTCAATTCTGACACCCTCCACGAAGATGTGGGCGTCAGGTGGGGGGCGCTGCCGAGGTCCGTGGAAGAACACAGCCTCGGTCTTGTGCAGCGCCACCGTTAAACCTAGGCGGCGGATCCTCCCCGCGACCAAGGATCCGCCCGCCGAGGCCAAGTTGGCCGCCTCCCTGAAACTCCCCCCCCGGGCGGTGAGGAGAGTGTCATCCGCATAGCAGATGACACTCGTGCTTCGGAGGAGAGTTCCCCGCAAGAGCCAATCATAGGCGATGTTCCAGAGGAGAGGTCCTATGACTGACCCCTGCGGCACGCCGGCCTCAACGGCGTATCGCCGGACTTGGCCAGTCCTATTTACCAGGACGATCGCCCGATCCTCCAGGTAGCTGGCCAGTAGATCGCGCATGTATCGAGGCACTCCGTGGAATCGGAGCGCCTCTAGGATAGTGGAGTGGGGAACGGAGTTGAAGGCATTGGCTATGTCGAATGACACGGCCAACACTCCGTCCCCCACCTCCATCGCCCCCTTCACCTGGCCCTTAAGGCGGGCCAGCGCGTCCACCGTGGAACGCTCAGCCCGAAAACCGAACTGAGCGTCCGACAAGTCCGGCCCGATACACCGCAAATGGCTTTTTAGGCGGGCAGCGATTATCCCCTCGAACATTTTTCCGACCTCATCGAGCAGAACGATGGGCCGGTATGCCGAGGGGGAGTCTGCTGGGCGGCCCTCTTTGCGAAGGAGGCACAACTGCCCCTCCTTCCACGGTTTCGGGAACCTCCCAGACGCAAGACATGCGCTGAAGAGGTCCCGAAACCTCTCCTCCATTTGAGTGGCAGCGATCGCCACCACTCTTGCCGGAACACCGTCGGGACCCGGAGCTGTCTTCTTGGCGCGGATATGGAGAATCGCCGCGCCAAGTTCCGACTCCGTGACAGGAGGGGCCTCCTCTACTTCCTCAGCTGGCGGAGCTATACCCAGCGGTGGGTCCATCACTGGTGGGGTGAAGTTGTCCCTGCACGGGAACAGGGACTGAACCACCCCATCCAGTAATGAGGGCTCCAGGGTCTCGGCCACTGGGGGACCAAAGGGGCGCAGTTTGTTGCGCGCCGCCTTATACGGTCTCCCGTATGGGTCGTTGTCGAGACCCTCCAACATCTCCGCTCTCGCCGAGTCTCTGGCGGCGACGATGGCCCTATCGAGGACCGCTTTTGCCTCTATGTAAACCTCATAGAGGTAATCCTCGTCGGCGTGGTCTCGTCGACGCCGCCGCCGGCTTCGCGTGTAGGCCCTCCTTGCCTCCACACACGCTGCTCGAAGCCCCGCCAGCTCCGCCGACCACCAGTACACGGCGCGTTTGGGTGGCGGTCGGCAAGACCGAGGCATGCTAGAGTTGCATACCTCAGTCAGAGACTCCCTCAGGTGCCCCGCCACGGTGTCCACATCCAGGCCGGCGGAAGGTGGTGAAAACCAGTCCCGGATGAACGCCGCCTCCCCCGCTGCCTCCCTGTCCAGGCGGGTGAGAGCCCACCGCGGGAACGGTGATCGCACCGAGAGGGGCCGCGTCTCTCCGGGGCTACCGGTGGAGATGTCGAACCGTACGTAGCGGTGGTCCGACATAGTCTCCACCAGGTCCACCCGCCAGTTCAACACGCGCGCGGCCAACGCAGGGGTGGCGAAAGTGACGTCAACTATTGAGCCACCCTGCCGCCGCACGCATGTCTGGACGCTGCCTCTGTTCAAGAGGGAGAGTCCAGAGGAGGCTGCCCACATCTCCACTGCCCGCCCGCGTGCGTCGGTGGCCCGGTTGCCCCAGGTCACCGACTTGGCATTCAGGTCTCCCAATACGGAGACCTGACGCGGCGCCGCCCTGCCGACCACGGCGGCCAGGACTCCGAGATAGTTCTCGAAGTCCTGTAGGGGGCGGTTTGGGGAGAAATAGACGCCCACAAGGGCTAATTCTCCCCACGCGGCGGCCACATATCCCGGTCCCTTCTCTAATAGCGAGAGGGGAGGGGAGTCTGTGGAAGACCGCGCCGCTAGTGCCACCAAGCCATCCTCGTCACCCAGCCAGCTGCCGGGGATTGAGTAGGGCTCGGCGACCACCGCTACGTTCACCAACCACTCGGCCATGACCTGTACCACCAGGTCCTGGGCCGCTCTGCAGTGGTTGATGTTCGCCTGGAGGATGCGATAGTCGGAAACCATTACTCCAACATCGCACACCCCTCCTCAGCTACCGCCGCTGGAGCTACAGCGGTGACGACGGCAGTGGTGGCGGTGGTGGCAACAGGGCGAACCTGCGCCGGCACTATGCCCTTCCTCGCGGGTGGCTTGCAGCTCCTGCCCGTCATCTTGTGGTCCGCGGGGCGGCCACTGGCGGCACACGCCGCGCAGCGAAGCGTGGCGGCGTGGCAAGTGGCACTCCTGTGTCCCTCCTGCCCGCATCGGAAGCAGCAGTCTCCCCAGTCGTACTTGGAGGGACACGTGGTTCGGGTGTGGCCGAACGCGAAGCACTTGAAGCAACGCATAGGCTGGTCTTCAAGTGGCCGAACCACAGCCGAGCTGAAGCCCACAAGCAGCCGTCCTTTGGTCGCAGTAAGGACGGCCCCCGCCGCAGCGACTGGGCACTCGATGCGGATGGTGCCCATGCCACGGCGGCCGAGCCTGATGGCTCCACCCTTCACCGCGCCAGCATCGCAGCCTCCAGCCACCGCAACGGCCGCCACCACGTCCTCTTTGGTGACCGAATCATCCAGATCGGCCACCTCCAAGGCTGCGGTCTTTACAGGTCTGACGACCGTTGCCGCATCCGCGATGACCTCTTGCAACATTTTTGCGAAGAGGTCCGCGTTTGCGCCGCGCTGCTCCCCCGAGAACTCGAAAATTCGAGCCCCGGCTAGGGTTCGGCGGCACGTGATGTTGCCGATCCCCAGCCGGGAAGGATCCGCGTTGGTACGAGCCCGTCTTAGGACGGACTCATAAGTCTCGCCCCGCTCCACGGCCTCCGGGGTGATGGTCACCACGACGGCCGCGGTTTTGGGAGGAACCAGCTTCCTCCCGCCGGCTGGACCCTTTTTGGCTGCAGGAGCAGTCGCAGCGGACTTGGGGGTCGACTTTTTCCCTTTTCCCCCCCTGACCACTTCCGTCCACGATTGGTTGGACGGGGTGGTGGAGGGAAGAAGGGCGTCTTCCCCCTCCGAGTTCCGGGGGGCTGCTGGAGTGGCAGACGATGCAGACGCTCCCTCCGCGCTCGTGGTGGGTGTTTGAGGGGCCACCGTGGTCCTCTTGCCCTTGCCTTTGGCCTTGGAGGGCTTCGGGGCGTGGGGCTGTTTGCTCGATGCCGGATCTCCCAGAGGTGCAGGTTCTGGCTCCGCTGGCGGTGGACTCATATCCGCCGCTAGCGGCGGGCGGAGCCGCCTTTCCGGCAAGAGCCGGTCCTCAATACCCGCAAAGCAGCCTCTGATGAAGGCTCTCTCCTCCATGACAACCCCGCGGATTATTGCCTCAAGGCTGGCAGGGGAGGAGGAGCCTCCCACCACCGCATCTGGGGCAGATTGGGCAGGCCGGGCCGTGACTTCAGCCAGCTTCTGGTGTAGCTGGCTGACCTCCGCCTGCAGACGATCCACCTTCGCCTGCAGCTGCCGCGTCTCGTCCGTGGCCGTCCGCTTCACCAGCTCCACGACAATGCCGTGCATGCTGGCGGCCCGGCATTTGAGGGCCTTCTGGAAGGTCCCCTTCAAATTGGAGGACTTTGAGGCGACCTCCAAAACCTCCTCCTTGTCCTCTTGTGCCATGCGCTCCAACTCCGCCAGGGAGTGGTCAGCATATAGTACATTGGATGCACCATAGCCAGCCCTCGACCTGGCGGCTTGCGCCTGCCGCTCCTTGGCGGCGACCCTCTCCTCCAGGTCCACCTGGAGTTGCGCCCTTTTCGCCAGGTTTAGCTGGCGCTCGGCGTCCACCAAGCCCACATCGTGAGCCAAAGACGGAGTAGAAGTCGAAGCCTTTTTAGACTTCGACTTCTTCTTCGCCCTACTCCCGACCGACTCCGAGGAGCCCCCGGACCCGAGCCTCAGATCGGCCCTCTTCCGCTTGGGGCGGTCGTTTTCGGCCGCCGACGTGTCCATATTGGACTCGTCGGCGTCCGACAACTCGTCCGGCCTGCTGAAAAAGCTGGCCGCGGACGGTGCGCGGTCAGCTTCTGACGCCAAAGCGCCGCCGGCATGGCCCTGAGAAGGGCCGTTGGATTAGCCCTGAGAAGGGCCGTTGGGTTGGCCCTGAGAAGGGCCGTTTGAATCGCCCTGTGAGGAGCGATTAGAATAAAAACGCCCAGAGGCGTCACGGCTTTGCAATTTCGACATATCCGCAGACGAACGCGTTTTTGGTCTGCGAATCACAGCGCACTTTAGCCGCCGGTCTGCCACTCCGTTACGGTGGTCAGACGCGGCGTTGCCCGGGGGAAACTACGTGGAAGTATGCGCTGTGGGGGATCCCCCAACCTAACCTAACCTAACCTAACCTTTTTTTTTTTTTTTTTTTTTGTCGCTGAGAAATGCTTTATGCATTGCCGCTCGTGGGGGACGAGACGGGGTATGTGGGACTCCTGTCAGAATGACAGTATACCCACTAAAACTCAGCGGTGTTCCCACATCGCCGTGATGGGAGGGCCATGGGAAACCGGCTCAGCCTTTACATCCACAACCCTCCCGGCGCATGCCCGCCTAGCTGGCGGGCCCCGCATGCCCCCCAGGTTGGGGGGCTACGGGAATGGCCGGGAACACCTGGCCATTCCCGTCCGACACTGGTGGAGGCTTGTGCAATACAGGCAAGGGTGCCCCCGCACCCGTTGCCTGCTGGCCTCCACCTGGGCGGTTTGGGGAGAAATAAACGCCCACGAGGGCTAATTCTCCCCACGCGGCGGCCACGTATCCCGGTCCCTTCTCTAATAGCGAGAGGGGAGGGGAGTCTGTGGAAGACCGCGCCGCTAGTGCCACCGAGCCGTCCTCGTCACCCAACCAGCTGCTGGGGATTGAGTAGGGCTCGGCGACCACCGCTACGTTCACCAACCACTTGGCCATAACCTGCACCACCAGGTCCTGGGCCGCTCTGCAGTGGTTGGTGTTCGCCTGGGGGATGCGGTAGTTGAAAATCATCATTCCAACATCGCACATCCCTCCTCGGCTACTGCCGCTGGAGCTACAGCGGCGACTTCGGCGGCGGTGGTGGCGGCAGGGCGAACCTGCGCCGGCACTATGCCCTTCCTCGCGGGAGGCTTGCAGCTCCTGCCCGTCATCTTGTGGTCCGCGGGGCGGCCACTGGCGGCACACGCCGCGCAGCGAAGCGTGGCGGCGTGGCAAGTGGCACTCCTGTGTCCCTCCTGCCCGCATCGGAAGCAACAGTCTCCCCAGTCGAACTTGGAGGGACACGTGGTTCGGGTGTGGCCGAACGCGAAGCACTTGAAGCAACGCATAGGCTGGTCTTCAAGTGGCCGAATCACAGCCGAGCTGAGCCCCACAAGCAGCCGTCCTTTGGTCGCAGTAAGGACGGCCCCAGCCGCAGCGACTGGGCACTCGATGCGGATGGTGCCCATGCCGCGGCGGCCGAGCCTGATGGCTCCACCCTTCACCGCGCCAGCATCGCAGCCTCCAGCCACCGCAACGGCCGCGACCACGTCCTCTTTGGTGACCGAATCATCCAGATCGGCCACCTCCAAGGCTGCGGTCTTAACAGGTCTGACGACCGTTGCCGCATCCGCGATAACCTCTTGCAACATTTTTGCGAAGAGGTCCGCATTTGCGCCGCGCTGCTCCCCCGAGAACTCGAAAATTCGAGCCCCGGCTAGGGTTCGGCGGCACGTGATGTTGCCGATCCCCAGTCGGGAAGGATCCGCGTTGGTACGAGCCCGTCTTAGGACGGACTCATAAGTCTCGCCCCGCTCCACGGCCTCCGGGGTGATGGTCACCACGACGGCCGCAGTTTTGGGAGGAACCAGCTTCCTCCCGCCGGCTGGACCCTTTTTGGCTGCGGCTGTAGGAGCAGTCGCAGCGGGCTTGGGGGTCGAGTTTTTCCCTTTACCCCCCCTGATCACTTCCGTCCACGACTGGTTGGACGGGGTGGTGGAGGGAAGAAGGGCGTCTTCGCCCTGCGAGTTCCGGGGGACCGCTGGAGTGGCAGACGACCCAGGCGCTCCCTCCGCGCTCATGGTGGGTGTTTGAGGGGCCACCGTGGTCCTCTTGCCCTTGCCTTTACCCTTGGACGGCTTCGGGCCCCGGGGCTGCTCGCCTGATGCCGGGCCTCCCAGAGGCGCAGGTTCCGGCTCCGTAGGTGGTGGACTCAAATCCGCCGCTAGCGGCGGGCGGAGCCGCTTTTCCGGCAAGAGCCGGTCTTCGATTCCTGCGAAGCAGCCTCTGATGAAGGCCCTCTCCTCCATGACGACACTGCGGATTATTGCCTCAAGGCTGGCAGGGGAGGAGGAGCCTCCTACTACCGCATCTGGGGCAGATTGGGCAGGCCGGGCCGTGACCTCAGCCAGCTTCTGGTGTAGCTGGCTGACCTCCGCCTGCAGACGATCCACCTTCGCCTGCAGCTGCCGCGTCTCGTCTGTGGCCGTACGCTTCACCAGCTCCACGACAATGCCGTGCATGCTGGCGGCCCGGCATTTGAGGGCCTTCTGGAAGGTCCCCTTCAAATTGGAGGACTTTGAGGCGACCTCCAGAACCTCCTCCTTGTCCTCCTGCGCCATGCGCTCCAATTCCGCCAGGGAGTGGTCAGCATATAGTACATTGGATGCACCATAGCCAGCCCTCGACCTGGCGGCTTGCGCCTGCCGCTCCTTGGCGGCGACCCTCTCCTCCAGATCTTCTTGGAGTTGCGTCCTTTTCGCCAGGTTTAGCTGGCGCTCGGCGTCCACCAAGCCCACATCGTGAGCCAAAGCCGAAGAAGAAGTCGAAGCCTTTTTAGACTTCGACTTCTTCTTCGCCCTACTTCCGACCGACTCCGAGGAGCCCCCGGACCCGAGCTTCAGATTGGCCCTCTTCCGCTTGGGGCGGTCGTTTTCGGCCGCCGACGTGTCCATATTGGACTCGTCGGCGTCCGACAACTCGTCCGGCCTGCTGAACAAGCTGGCCGCGGACGGTGCGCGGTCAGCTTCTGACGCCAAAGCGCCGCCGGCGTGGCCCTGAGAAGGGCCGTTGGATTGGCCCTGAGAAGGGCCTTTGGGTTGGCCCTGAGAAGGGCCGTTTGAATCGCCCTGTGAGGAGCGATCCGAATAAAAGCGCCCAGAGGCGTCACGACTTTGGTTTTTCTTCATATTCGCAGACTACCGCGTTTTTGGTCTGCGAATCACAGCGCACTTTAGCCGCCGGTCTGCCACTCCGTTACGGTGGTCAGACACGGCGTTGCCCGGGGGAAACTACGTGGAAGTATGCGCTGTGGGGGATCCCCCCTGTGGGGGATCCCCCAACCTAACCTAACCTAACCTAACCTTTTTTTTTTTTTTTTTTTTTTTTTTTTGTCGCTGAGAAATGCTTTATGCATTGCCGCTCGTGGGGGACGAGACGGGGTATGTGGGACTCCTGTCAGAATGACAGTATACCCACTAAAACTCAGCGGTGTTCCCACATCGCCGTGATGGGAGGGCCATGGGAAACCGGCTCAGCCTTTACATCCACAACCCTCCCGGCGCATGCCCGCCTAGCTGGCGGGCCCCGCATGCCCCCCAGGTTGGGGGGCTACGGAAATGGCCGGGAACACCTGGCCATTCCCGTCCGACACTGGTGGAGGCCTGTGCAATACAGGCAAGGGTGCCCCCGCACCCGTTGCCTGCTGGCCTCCACCTGGGCGGTTTGGGGAGAAATAGACGCCCACGAGGGCTAATTCTCCCCACGCGGCGGCCACGTATCCCGGTCCCTTCTCTAATAGAGAGAGGGGAGGGGAGTCTGTGGAAGGCCGCGCCGCTAGTGCCACCAAGCCGTCCTCGTCACCCAGCCAGCTGCCGGGGATTGAGTAGGGCTCGGCGACCACCGCTACGTTCACCAACCACTCGGCCATGACCTGTACCACCAGGTCCTGGGCAGCTCTGCAGTGGTTGGTGTTCGCCTGGAGTATGTGGTAGTTGGAAACCATTATTCCAACATCGCACATCCCTCCTCAGCTACCGCCGCTGGAGCTACAGCGGCGACGACGGCGGTGGTGGTAGCAGCAGGGCGAACCTGCGCCGGCACTATGCCCTTCCTCGCGGGAGGCTTACAGCTCCTGCCCGTCATCCTGTGGTCCGCGGGGCGGCCACTGGCGGCACACGCTGCGCAGCGTAGCGTGGCGGCGAGGCATGCGGCACTTTTGTGTCCCTCCTGCCCGCATCGGAAGCAACAGTCTCCCCAATCGAACTTGGAGGGACACGTGGCTCGGGTGTGGCCGAACGCGAAGCACTTGAAGCAGCGCATAGGCTGGTCTTCAAGTGGCCGGACCACAGCTGAGCTGAGCCCCACTAGCAGACGTCCCTTGGTCGCAGTAAGGACGGCCCCAGCCGCGGCGACTGGGCATTCGACGCGGATGGTGCCCATGCCGCGGCGGCCGAGCCTGATGGCTCCACCCTTCACCGCGCCAGCATCGCAGCCTCCAGCCGCCGCAACGGCCGCCACCACGTCCTCTTTGGTGACCGAGTCATCCAGATCGGCCACCTCCAAGGCTGCGGTCTTTACAGGCCTGACGACCGTTGCCGCATCCGCGATGACCTCTTGCAACATTTCTGCGAAGAGGTCCGCATTTGCGCCGCGCTGCTCCCCCGAGAACTCGAAAATTCGAGCCCCGGCTACGGTTCGGCGGCACGTGATATTGCCGATCCCCAGCCGGGAGGGATCTGCGTTGGTACGAGCCCGTCTTAGGACGGACTCATACGTCTCGCCCCTCTCCACGGCCTCCGGGGTGATGGTCACCACGACGGCCGCGGTTTTGGGAGGAACCAGCTTCCTCCCGCCAGCTGGAGCCTTTTTGGCTGCAGGAGCAGTCGCAGCGGGCTTGGGGGTCGACTTTTTCCCTTTTCCCCCCCTGACCACTTCCGTCCACGACTGGTTGGACGGGGTGGTGGAGGGAAGAAAGGCGTCTTCCCCCTCCGAGTTCCGGGGAGCTGCTGGAGTGGCAGACGACCCAGACGCTCCCTCCGCGCTCGTGGTGGGAGTTTGAGGGGCTACTGTGGTCCTCTTGCCCTTGCCTTTGCCCATGCCCATGGAGGGCTTCGGGGCCCGGGGCTGCTTGCTCGATGCCGGACCTCCCAGAGGCGCAGGTACCGGTTCCGTCGGCGGTGGACTCATATCCGCCGCTAGCGGCGGGCGGAGCCGCCTTTCCGGCAAGAGCCGGTCCTCAATGCCTGCGAAGCAGCCTCTGATGAAGGCCCTCTCCTCCATGACGACACCGCGGATAATTGCCTCAAGGCTGGCAGGGGAGGAGGAGCCTCCTACCACCGTACCTGGGGCAGATTGGGCAGGCTGGGCCGTGACCTCAGCTAGCTTCTGGTGTAGCTGGCTGACCTCCGCCTGCAGACGATCCACCTTCGCCTGCAGCTGCCGCGTCTCGTCCGTGGCCGTCCGCTTCACCAGCTCCACGACAATGCCGTGCATGCTGGCGGCCCGGCATTTGAGGGCCTTCTGGAAGGTTCCCTTCAAATTGGAGGACTTTGAGGCGACCTCCAGGACCTCCTCCTTGTCCTCCTGCGCCATGCGCTCCAATTCCGCCAGGGAGTGGTCAGCGTATAGCACAGTAGATGCACCATAGCCAGCCCTCGACCTGGCGGCTTGTGCTTGCCGCTCCTTGGCGGCGACCCTCTCCTCCAGGTCTTCCTGGAGTTGCGTTCTTTTTGCCAGGTTTAACTGGCGCTCGGCGTCCACCAAGCCCACATTGTGAGCAAAAGCCGAAGCAGAAGTCGAAGCCTTTTTAGACTTCGACTTCTTCTTCGCCCTGCTTCCGACCGACTCCGAGGAGCCCCCGGACTCGAGCCTCAGATCGGCCCTCTTCCGCTTGGGGCGGTCGTTTTCGGCCGCCGACGTGTCCATATTGGACTCGTCGGCGTCCGACAACTCGTCCGGCCTGCTGAAAAAGCTGGCCGCAGACGGTGCGCGGTCAGCTTCCGACGCCAAAGCGCCGCCGGCGTGGCCCTGAGAAGGGCCGTTGGATTGGCCTTGAGAAAGGCCGTTGGGTTGGCCCTGAGAAGGGCCGTCGGGTTGGCCCTGAGAAGGGCCATTGGTTTGGCTCTGAGAAGGGCCGTTTACATCACTCTGGGAGGAGCGAAAGCGCCCAGAGGCGTCACGGCTTAGCTTTTTCGTCATATTCGCAGACGACCGCATTAATGTCTGCGAATCACAGCGCACTTTAGCCGCCGGTCTGCCACTCCGTTACGGTGGTCAGACACGGCGTTGCCCGGGGGAAACTACGTGGAAGTATGCGCTGTGGGGGAACCCCCAACCTAACCTAACCTAACCTAACCTAACCTAACCTAACCTAACCTAACTCTCACGCCACTCTTCAGAGCAGTCAGGATGGCAAGAGAATCCAGGGCGGCCTCCGTAAGCATTTTAAGTGACTCAAGATCGTCACTTGACCTGCTGAGGAGTCCGTCTGTCACTCACCACCTGGCACTTCAGATCAAGAGTTGCGTCCGAGAGATCCGAGAGGAGGGCAGAGAAGTGAGGCTCTTTTGGCTCAAGGCCCACGTGGGAACCGCCGGGAATGAGAGAGCGGACGAGCTGGCCAAGGAGGCAGCCCTAACATCAGAGGCGTCAGACTACAGCAAGGTCCCCGTATCGTTCGTGAGGAGGAAGATACGGGAGGGGACTATCAAGAAGTGGCAAGCGCGATACGAGTCCTCCAGCACAGGAGCGGTCACAAAAGTGTTCTTCCCAGACGTCCTAGCGGCGAAAAGAACACTTAGAGAAGCAGTTCTCACACCGGTCCATGTACAAGTCCTAACAGGACACGGAGGATTCTCAGCGTATCTCCACCGATTCCATCTTAAGGATAGTCCCTCATGCGTCTGTGACCCCAGCTGCGAGGAAACAGTCTGGCACCTGCTCTTCGAATGTCCAAGGTTCGCCCAAGACAGAATGGAGCTGGAAGTCAAATTCGAGATCCAGCTTAGCCAGTCCACACTCCACACCATCATGGGGAGACCGGCTACCAGAATTCCATTCTTGGCATTCGCGAGCAAAGTCGCCACTGTCGCTGCAAAGGCCAACAAAACAGACCCAGCCTTGCGCAGTCGTACTCAAACACCATCCACCACCGTAACATCTACAACAATTTCAACCGCACCACCACCAACGGAACCTAGCCTTCAACCGGCCCTCGGCACCATGACTACCACTCTTTTCATGTCATGCGGAGGAGCCGGAGTCCCAGGCGTCAGGCTGCGAGGAGTAGCCCTGTTCATGAACCGAGATGGTGAAAAGCTTGGCATAAGCTTTTGCATAGGCTCGAGCCGAGCCGGAGCCCGAATCCCGATATCGCCAGGCCTTGCCACCCTGATCAACGGAAGCACCACAAAGACCACTCTGAAAGGCAGCAAGTATGCTGCACTGCCTCAAGTGGAAGTGTCCTCTCACCGATGCCGTCTATTGCGATCCAAAGGAAAAACGATCGCATTATTCGAGTGGGGAGAGGAGACTCCGTTCGCCCAGGCGAGTGCACTGCTTCAGAGGATCAGGGAAGCAGGGGAGTACAGGGAGGTCGCAGCCCGAACCATCAGCGTCGACGCGATGGTGGTCGGAGGGGAAAGAGGAGACGTCGCAGACCTCTTCGGCTGTCTAAAAGCCTCAGAGCAACACGAGGTCGTTGTCTATGAGGACAGAGGGGAAACTCTGAGTTTCCTCAAAACCCCTAGACAACCAACAGCCAGAGCGACGAGCCCCACAACAACCCCGACCACCGCAACCGGCTCGGAAAGGGTCCAGCAGAAGGCAGCCGCCGAAAAAGCTGCAGAGGAGCAGAGCGAGACCATTACCCCGGAGGCCCGGGAGAGGTCGAGGAGTCGCCTGAAAGCCTTTGGCACTTTCCTCAGCGCACTGCTCCCAAGCACCAGCCGAGCATCACCATCATCGACACCACCATCACCATCATCAGTCACATCACCACCATCACACGAGCAGGCAGCAGCAGCGGCAAGGTTCACATCAGAAAAACCAAAACTACCACCACCACCACCTAAGCCTAAGCCCACCAGAGCCGACAAAGGGCAAGTCTGCCCGCCGATCCTCTCAACGAATTTGGGCACCACAGACCATGTGAAGAGCGCCTTCCTCGAGTACGTAGCAATCGTGAGAGCGACCAGACAGGTCAATCTCGCGACATGCAGTAAGATCCTGCAGACTTTCCATAGGAACACAGAAGGTCTGTTAAGGGTTCTACTCGAGGAGTCAGAGGCAGCAGTGTACGACAACGCCACATCTCAGTACCTCTACCATGAGTTGCCATCGAAAACTTACTCGCTAGCGATAGCGTATTAACACGTTCAGTGCCGGGAGCCCTCCTGGTGGGTTCACCTAGTCGCATATGAGATGCCGGGAGCCCACGCGGAGGGCTCATTTTAAATGTAGGTTTTTCTTAGCGAATACAGCATTATAAACCATGAAAATAAAATTCGATGTATATTTTCACAAGATTTATTAATACATACATTGGTTTTAAAACCCAAGCATTTTCATTTTCAAAAAAACATTTTGTTCACGGCACAAATATTCACTAAATATTTAAAAGGTTGGAAACTACGTGTAGCGACAAGACCCCCTGAAAACACTATTTTACTTAGTTTTAGTGTTTTACAATACGGTTTTAAACCTAATGACGTTGACCGTCCGCGATGGTTAACTTTAGCGCAAACGTAATGCCGGTGACCCTCCCGGAGGGTTCACTTCCAATATGTATGGCGGCATGGCGTATGAGCTCTATCAAAAGTGGGTGGCGTCGGAAGTGTTAACGTGGATCGAATAGATTTCGATAATGCTCGCACCATGAGTTTGACGGAGTCTTACGCAGGCGCTACGGTAAGCTCGATAGATCGTTTTGTTTCTTTCTTTCTCAGTAATAAGAAAAGAGAACGGCTCATATGATCAAAACGTAATAGTATCACTATGGTAACAAACAATGTTATTTATGGCAGTCAATGTCATGAAACAATCCGTCTAAATAGAAAGGTTGACGGTTAGTGGACTACTTATGGTATTTTAGGGGTTGTTGAATTTGTATTCTTTATAATAATTATGTACGTCTATTCAATTTGTAATTTTGTTGACGATGTGTGATTCGCGGCGTTTTTTATTTAAATTTAAAATGAACTACGTTTACAATTCAGACCAAATAAATCGTGGTGACCCCGACGTGATTACCAACAAGGAGCCCAAGATCCAAAACTCTAATTGAAGCTACTACTACTGACTAAACCAGCTGTATCAAAACATGCCGAACAATAACGACCAAGGTCAAGAAGTCTCTGGTGTTTCGACGTCACAGCGCATCCCACCTATCTGGCGCGACAGGATACGACTGTGGTTTGCCCAGTTTGAACCCATCATATCTCCACAAAAAAAGGGGGACCAAACAATGTTTGAGCTCGTTATCGGTCAACTTGAGCGACACGGTCTCGACGAAATCTCAGACATCATTCTCCATCCACCGGAAAAAAATCGTTACGACGCACTGAAGAAGCGGTTGTTCCAGGTTTATGAAGAATCCGAGCAACGAAAAGTACAGCGATCTATCCGAAATGGAACTCGGCGACTTGAAACCATCGCAGTTGTTACGTCGCATGAAGAATCTCGCCGCCGACAACATGCTGCGTATTATGTGGACCAACCATCTACCACAATCCGTACGAGCAGTCCTCGCCGTCAGCGATAGCATCGCGAAACACTCCGATATCCACGAGCTGGCGATGATTGCAGACAAGATCCTCGAGCAGGCGCAACCACATGGTGCGATTGCTGCAGTAGCCACAAAACCTAACGCCCATGTACCTACATCGATCGAGGAGAAAATCGACATGCTCACAAAAGAAGTTGCAGAACTCAAGGCAAGTCAATCAAACCATTACCATCGCAGACCATTCAGCAGATATGGTTCAAGATCACGTTTGTCAAGTGGGCCTAATCAATATCGCGCACAGCGCAGTAATACGCCCCGACGAGCCGAACAAACAGGAATCTGTTTTTACCATCGGAAGTTTGGGATACAAGCTCAACGATGCACACGCCCATGCCATTATGAAGACCCAAAGACGACCTCGGAAAACTAAAACCTGCGTTGGCTGAGGCGGCAACCGGCGCAAGAACACTATCACACCGTCTATTTATCACCGACAGGATCTATCGTTCTTGATCGACACCGGCGCAAACATCTGTCATACCGAAGAAAGCCGGTATGAAAGCTACACCTACAAGCTTTTGCCTATATGCGGCCAACAATACTACTATTTTGACATACGGTAAGAAGACGCTCGAATTGGACCTGAAACTACGAAGACCATAACGCTGGAAGTTCGTCCGCCGACACAGCTAACGCTTCACTTACGGTTAGATGGAGCCTCAATATATATGTGTGGCACGGCGCGCAAGCACTGCGTCGACGCGATACCACACGGATTGATGGTAGTACACCATCAATCCGTGTCTCACTCAACAATTATCGACTTACCGACGTATGCTTTGATTTATTTAATTAATATATGTATGAGGTAGTCGCTAATTATTTTGTAAATATTTTTGTATATAAAAAGTTAAAGGTTAAGTTTAGCAATAAAATTCATTCGCATCTCAATCGTCTTTCACTCCGGGACTCCTACCTCAACAAAACCAAGACAGAGCGCTGTCAACCAGTGATAGAAGTGAAGCCGGTTTCGTAAACATGTGCGCACTTTGTGTGGTGTAGTTTGATTGTAGTCTCATTGTAAATGTGTGCGTGTGACCGTCTATGCACAGCGGCGGTGTAGTTTTGACATGTGTATTGTTCACAGCGCTCTGTCTTGGTTTTATATTTGGTCTGAGGTTTACAATAATAGAAAATTTTGTAAAGGAACTTATTTTGATTTTTTCTTGAAAGTCGTTAGTCTCCAAATTTAGCGGCCACTAACATATTCCATGCTAAATAAGCTCTTCCAGACATTATTTTGACTTTAATAGACTCAAAAACGTACATAATTTTAATGTAAACATGTTTCACACCTCAAAATGCTAGCGAGTTACGTAACTACTATCGCAAGCGTATTTTTCGATAGCGTCTGTCGAATTAGTGACTCATGGTGCCGTTTTGTATGGCGACAGCTGAGAAACGTCAGTGACTATCGAATAGATTACGTTCGGTTTCTTACCTATCGAAATCTATAGTGCTCTTGGTACGAATTTTAATTCTTTCTGTGACCGCTAGGGGCGCTGTACAATTACTTTTCATATAATTCATATACGGAGACGCTAGCGAGTTTTGACGTCATCGAAATCTATTTGACTCACGTTAATACGCTAGCGAGTTTAACGCTAGCGAGTAAGTTTTCGATGGCAACTCATGGTAGAGGCTCAGGTCATCAAAGGGGAAATGGCGGGGTCGTACATGGCAGCCTTTAGCGCGAGGAACGGGTTCGTGACCCTGGACGAGGAGGAAACGGAGCGCTCGGGCAACATAACATTCCACGCACCAAACGACGACTCGATTGTGGTTACCGCCAAATGTACCAAGATCATGCTGGACGAAAAGATCCTTGAAATGGCTCTGGCAGGAACTGGTGCTGCTGAAGACCGCAGCCGAAGAGCTTCGAGTTTGAAGTTTTTCGCCCGAGACCGTTAATTTTTGAAAAAATACCGGCGAGATCCTTGAAGGACCAATGTTAGCGCGGGGAGCAATAAAAGTAGTGGACTGTATTTTAGGCAATGGTTTAATGCCGTGATTATTTTCCAATTACAACGTTCCCGGACAAACAGTTAATAGGAAGGGAATATCGTCCGTCGCGGTGGAGTCCGAGGAAGCGAGTGTCCGCCGGTGCCACCGTTCCACACGCTGCACCTCCGCTCACTTGCCGATGGTGATGACGCGTAGGTCGGTCACGTCGCCTGCGCGTGCCGGCTGCGTGTATGTTTGATGCGATTACCAACAGCCGGGCGCTGCTCACTCGCCGATGGTGATGACGTGTAGGTCGGTCACGTTGCCTGCGCGTGCCGTCTGCGTGTATGTTGGGTGCAATTCCCAACATGCTGCCCGGGTTGAAGTGAAGGCTTCAAAAATCTGGAAGGGGGCAAATATTATTGAAAGCCCTCCTTATGGTGCCCCTCCTTGTCTTTACCTCTGCAACTCTTGCTATGTCGTCGCTGCCAGGGTAAACCTTTGTGACCCTTCCCAAAGACCAAAGTAAAGGAGGAAGAGCTCTATCTTTTATGACGACGAGAGAGCCTAACTTCAGCTCTGTCTTCGAAGAGCGCCACTTCACCTTCTGCTGCAGTAGAGCTACGTATTCAAGTGAGAAACGCTGCCAGAAGTGCTGCTTGATGTGCTCTATTCTCTTGAAGCGCTCCAGGCGATTAATATTGCAATCAGAGACCTGTGGATGAGGTATAGCATTAAGTGGCCGTCCAATTAGGAAATGAGAAGGTGTCAGAGCGGAAAAGTCAAGGGGTTCTGAGGAAAGAGGAGTAATAGGACGGGAGTTCAAAATAGCTTCTATTTGCGTGAGGCACGTAGCCATTTCCTCGTAGGTGAGATGAGTGGATTGCAATAACCTTTTAAGATGGTGTTTTGTGGAACGAACAGCTGCCTCGGCTAAGCCGTTAAAGTGGGGACTATATGCAGGTACGAATTTAAATTCTATACCTTCTTGAGCTATATGACCCTCAAGGTCTGATTGTACAAGTAACTTTGATAGCTCATTGTAAGTGCCGACAAAGTTGGTGCCGTTATCGGACGTAATACTTTGCGGTTTCCCCCGACGTGACACAAAACGGTTAAGAGCGGCTAAATAGGCTTCACTAGATAGTGCAGTAACGAGCTCGATATGACAGGCCTTTGTCGAGTTACAGATGAAGATTGCCAAAAATGATTTAATAAGTCTGCAACCTCTGCCTTTCCTGTCCGCGATCATCACTGGCCCTGCGTAATCAACACTACAATGTAAGAAAGGGTACTCTAACTCAGTTCGAGTTGTCGGTAACTGTCCCATAATGGGTTGCACTGATTCCGCCTTGTACCGACAACATCGGACACACTTATTTACAATGGCTTTAGCTAAGCTTCTGCCGCCCAAGGGCCAATAAGTTTGCCTAGCGTTCGCTAATAAGAGCTGGGGACCAGCATGTAAATAAATTAAGTGTAGATGCTCAAAGAGTATCTTAGTAAAATGATGTTTACTACACAATAAGAGAGGATGCTTTGTATCGTACACGTATGGGGAATTGTCTAATCTGCCACCGACACGTAATAGGTTATTGGGGTCTAGAAATGGGGACAAGGAACTAAGTCTATTCTTTTTATACAGTGCTTTCGCCGTTTTAAGAATAGCATATTCGTCAGGAAACATTTCCAACTGAACTTTGTGCAATATTAAATTTAAAGAATTTTTAAGTTCGACAACTGAAATTGGACCAGTACGTTTGTTGGTTTTGTTACGACAATTGTGTATAAACCTTTGTAAATATGCTATTGATCTTTGTAAATGAATTATATTAGATCTATTGTTAATCAAACTACTTATCAAATCTACATTAGAAATACTGTTATTTACTACGACAGAACAAGAAACCAATTCTGGTAGATCGTGTTTCTCGTTGTGATTGGGCATTTTTGGCCATTCACGTTCATCTTTCTCTAAGAAAGTGGGACCAGACCACCACAACGATGAACCACTGATGGAATCAGCCTTCAGCCCACGGGAAACAAGATCCGCCGGGTTGTCCTTCGACGGTACGTAGCCCCATACGTGACCCTCTGTGCTCTCTTGAATTTCGTGGATTCGATTACGAACGAAATTTTTTAGTTGCAGTGGGGGTGTAGATAACCACCCTAGAACTATAGTAGAGTCACACCAAAATCTACATTTGCTTACCTTTAGAGTAAGAGAGGTTAATACTTTCGTACACAACCTTGCAGCCAACAAGGCTCCGCAAAGCTCCAGACGAGGTATCGTCGTAGGCTTTATCGGCGCTACCCTACTTTTAGAGGTTAAGAGGTGTGTTTTTACTAAACCTGATTGATCCACAGAACGAATGTACAGACAAGCGCCGTACGCTCGCTCTGAAGCATCTGAAAAAACATGAATTTCATGAATTCCTGAGCTGTCACTAAGAACCCATCGAGGAATTCTTAAGTGATTCAGAAGAGGTAAAGTGTCAGCAAATGCAAACCATGAATGTTTGGTGTCTTGTGAGACCTCATCATCCCATGAGTATTGATCGATCCACAATCTCTGCATAATGAGTTTGGCTTCGACAATACATGGGCCGACGAGTCCCAATGGGTCAAAGATCTGACTTATAATTGAAAGTATATGTCGTTTTGTAACTTTTTTATTTAACTTTATATTAATTGAAAACGACAAAGTGTCCGAATCACAAATCCAGTTCAGACCAAGAGTTTTTGATGAGACATCCATGTTTGTTTGTGAAAAATCTAAAATATTGTCATCTATATTATTATAAGAGGACGAAATTTGCTTTAAAATAAATTTATTATTTGATTTAAATTTTCTTAAATTTAATTGGGCTGATTTTAAAGTAGATATGACTCCCTGAGCAATATCGATTGTTTTATTTATAGAATCAGAGCCACCTAGATAATCGTCAACATAAAAGTCTCTTTGAATTGATTGTTTGACGTCATCATCAGGGGCGCTGGAAGCTAAACTAACCAAACATTTGGTGGCTAAGTAAGGCGCACTTGCCGTGCCATAAGTCACTGTGTTGAGGGTGTAGGTTTTTAAAGGCTCTTTGGAATCAGAGCGGAAGATAATCTTTTGTAGTGAGCGTTGAGAAGGATGAAGTTCAATCGCTCTGTACATTTTCTCTACGTCACCAGTTACAACATATTTATGCTGGCGAAAGCGTAGCAGTATCGAAATAATATCTTCTTGTACAGTCGGACCAACCATTTGGATATCATTTAGTGACACACCAGTACTAGTGGTGGCCGATGCATCGAAAACTGTACGAAGCTTGGTAGTTGTGCTTGACTCACGGATGACGCCGTGATGTGGTAAAAAATAGCTGTTTTTCTGAAGACAGCCCGGCGAAGACTCCTTATCTTCAGTCATGTGACCAAGGCGTTCATACTCTTGCATGAACTCAACGTACCTGCTTTTGAAGACAGCGTCTCTAAGAAACCTCCGCTCTAATGTCATGAACCGACACTTTGCCTTTGAAAAGGAATCGCCTAAGACTGAAGGATCTTTCTTCAGTGGCATGGTTACAACAAAGCGTCCGTCGTCTTTACGAGTGGTATGTTTCTTGAAGCTCTGCTCACAAGCACGCTCTTCAGGAGATAAGGAGTGCTTGGCTGCAATGGTATCTAATTCCCAAAAACGAGATAAGTCTGGGTCGGCGTTCTCATTTAAAAAATGACAAACGGGAGAAGAAGAGTGTGACTTATGACGGGCAACGTACCCTGACACTAACCAACCCAATTTCGTTTCATATAACTTAGGCTGATTTTTACCTAAGTCTATAGAATTATTACATAAGACGGACCAAAATACTTCGGCTCCAACAAGGATATCAATAGCTGACGGTATATTAAATGTTGGGTCAGCTAGACTTATTCCCAATGGAATAGGAATATTATATATGTCTATGAATGAAGACGGCAAAGCTCTAGTGATCTGAGGCAAAATATGACAGTCTATAGTAAGTTTATAGTCGTCATTATAGTGGGACATAATAGTAAGGTTGCAAGACTGTGTACAATAAGAAGTATTATTATTTATACCTGTCACGGTGGCGCTCGCACTACGTCGCGACAAACCCAGCTTACCGCATAGTGACTCATCTACAAAGTTGCTCGTACTACCGTTGTCGAGCAGTACTCGGGCAGTGTGCACGTCGCCCTTGCTGTCAACCACTCTCACGATCGCTGTGGAAAGCAAAACATTCGGAGGAGTAGTAAACTGCTGAACATTAGTTGAACCGGCAAAGTTATTGACGGGAATAACTGGAGTATGAGTTGTTTCTGCCTCATGTGAATGAAGCAGGGTACTGTGCTTCTTTTTGCAATATTTGCAAGGTACAAGATTGCATCTTGATTCTACGTGCCCCGGTCGCAGACAATTAAGACAGACCTTTGCCTCTTTGGCCTTTTGCAAACGAGCTTCAACAGACAGGGCTCTAAAGGCCTCACAATTGAATAAGTAATGAATCTGAGTGCACATAGGACATGTATAATTTTTTTTATTGTTATTGTGGTTTTTATTCTTATGGTTGTTGTCATTTATTTTTTGATCTGATTTTGTAGCTGTAAGTAGGTTAGAATTATGTTTGTAAGTGTCTGCCTGTTGTAATTTATTGTTATTTGTTTTATGTTCTTGCAAAGTTTCTAATAAATCAGCTCTGTTGCTCAAGAACTTTAAAAAAAAATCTAAGGGGGGTGGATTATTTAACGTGTTTCGATGTTCTTCCCATTCCCTACGTGTGACGCTGTCAAGTTTTTCGGACATCATGTGGATTATGAGGGTATCTCGTAAATTAAATTCAGTGTCCTGACCTAACGTTGTTAAGGCACGAAGATTTTTACTAGTGACATCAATAAGGTTGCGAATAGAAGAACACGATTCATTCTGCATATATTCAACGTTAAACAATGCACGAACATGATTATTAACGAGCAATCTTTTGTTGTCGTACCTTTCACACAATAAATTCCAAGCGGACTCATAATTCCGTGCTATAAAATCTAAATTATCTATAACTAGTAACGCACTACCTTTAAGAGAAGCACGTAGGTAGTGCAACTTATTAACGTTGTCCATGTCCTTTCGTGAGTGAATAAGTGAAATATAAGTGTCTCTAAACTCAAGCTAGTGTTGATAGTGACCGTGAAAAACTGGTAAATTAATTTTTGGCAACCTAACACAATTAGATTTAAAGCCACCTGCCTGTACATCCTCGTCACCCGTTACGTAACCATCTTGCTGACTGCCAGACTGGGGGGGACGAGCACCGAGCAGACTCCGCGCCGTCGCCACCAGTTTATAATACTGGTTCTCAAACTGCTCACGCTCCTTAATCTCGTCATCGGGGTTCTCCAAAAATATCTCGATGTCACACTGTAATTTGTCGAAATCCACATATAAGCTATCAAATTTATTAAATCTAGTTTCTAAATCTAATAGTTGTAATCTGCTAAGTTCGTCGCAACTTTCAAGCATGTGAAGGTAGTTGGCAAAAATAGTGAGCTTAGATTTCATACAGCTGCGTTTTTTAACGAGCTTTTCGACTTTTTCGTCAGTCATAGCTATGCGCACACAAGCGATGATCACAAATAAATTAACGAAAGATAAGAAACCAGTTTACAAAATGCGAAGAAAAAAAATAGCGTAGCTAGCTAATGAGGTAGGTATGACTCAATATGCGAACAAAGGAACATCTGACGCGCAGGTATGTCGTCGAGCGATCAGCTGTTATAGATAAGAAGCGGATTAAACGTAGCCAGATGGGGTAATTTAAAGGTTGTATAGTAGCTTTATAAGAAGAATAGGTGAGTTTTAGGAAATGCAAGGCTATGAAATAATGGAAAGCACTCACTCAATTATTGCTATTCAAAATGAAATATGATAAAGAATAGGAAAAGATATAAGGGACAAATTGGAACGAACTCACTGAATGTTTAACCATCCACAGGATAACCGATGATGCTTCAATTTCCTCCTTGTCCTTGACGATGACTCGAACTTTCGACGGGTCCAAAGTCCGTTGTACGGCCGACCTCTAGATGACTTCTTCTCTAGGCGTGTGCGGTAGCTATGCGTAGTTTCTTCGACAGGAAATTGACGACTCCTGCAGGAACTGGTGCTGCTGAAGACCGCAGCCGAAGAGCTTCGAGTTTGAAGTTTTTCGCCCGAGACCGTTAATTTTTGAAAAAATACCGGCGAGATCCTTGAAGGACCAATGTTAGCGCGGGGAGCAATAAAAGTAGTGGACTGTATTTTAGGCAATGGTTTAATGCCGTGATTATTTTCCAATTACAACGTTCCCGGACAAACAGTTAATAGGGAGAGAATATCGTCCGTCGCGGTGGAGTCCGTGGAAGCGAGTGTCCGCCGGTGCCACCGGTTCCACACGCTGCACCTCCGCTCACTTGCCGATGGTGATGACGCGTAGGTCGGTCACGTCGCCTGCGCGTGCCGGCTGCGTGTATGTTTGATGCGATTACCAACAGCCGGGCGCTGCTCACTCGCCGATGGTGATGACGTGTAGGTCGGTCACGTTGCCTGCGCGTGCCGTCTGCGTGTATGTTGGGTGCAATTCCCAACAGTCCATTTTGGGGACTTCAGACAGTCCGGCATCGCAGGGAAGCTGGGCGGTACCCAGAATCGAGTGGGTCAATGGAGTCCCGGGTTGCGGCAAGACAACCTGGATGTTGAAACACTTCGATGAGGAGAAGGACGTCATCGCCACCACGACAACTGAAGCCGCCAAAGATCTCAGGGAAAAGCTAGCGCACCGCTTAGGAGATCTCGTAAAAACAAAGGTGCGCACTATGGCCTCAATCTTAGCCAACGGGTTCAAATCAGATGAGAAATGCTACCGCCTCACGGTAGACGAGGCTCTCATGAACCATTTTGGGGCCATAGTCATGGCGGTCAAGTTGTCTGGTGCCAGCGAACTTGTCCTCATCGGGGATGTAAACCAGCTTCCATTTTTGGACAGAGAGAACCTTTTTGAAATAAGGTATACCCGTCCAAATCTGGTGGCTGGCATCACCCGGGAGCTGCTCTGCACCCACCGTAACCCGATGGATGTGGCCGTTGCACTGAGTGAGATATACCCCGGTATATACTCCTCCAAGTCGTCGTTGTCGCGGGTCCACTCCCTGAGGGTGGAGCGGTATACAGGAGCGCAAATACCCAGTACCGCCCAGAACACCCTGTTCCTGGTTCACACTCAAGAGGAGAAAGCTTCTCTCGTGAGCCAGGGATACGGGTCCGGCGAAGGGTCGCGCACCTTAACCATCCACGAGTCCCAGGGGTCGACCTACGAGAACGTCGTCATCATCAACACCAAGTCCAGGAGGCTCCAAATCCACGACAGCGTCTCCCACGCGGTAGTGGCGGTATCGAGGCACACAGCCAGTTGCGTCTATTATTCCGACGACGCCGATGACGCCACGGGCCGCTTCGCAAAAAAGGCAATGGATGCTCCGACAAAGACGGTCGTCGACTACAACCTCAAGACGGCCATCCAGCATCGAGACGTAGTTGTGATGGAGGCTTTGTTTAAGCTCGCGAAGTCCCTGGTCAGTTCAACCCACTCCAACACCACCTAACCAAACCCACTCCACTCCAAAACCCCAAAACCCTACCCAAAAAACACCTACCCAAACCCTAACCTAATTTAATCTAACCAAACCACTATGTAAAACTTAGAATAATTATCATTAAAATTTAAATGTAAAACTGCATGGCGGAGCGAGTCTGTCATTCCCGCGTAAAAGCCCACCAGCGGTGGCGCTGCGCAACCGGTCCTTGAGTTCCCTAAAAAATGGTCGAGCTCGGGGGCGCGGATGTGCACGTCAAGTCCGTGAACGGACGCCGTCGTGCGGGGCTGGTCGGTTCGCACCGCCATGTAGTTCTCTTATGTTTAATAAACCAATTACTGTAAGTCAACAACAAAATTTTTCTTTTATAACTGTATCCTCATTTATAAGACCTTAAATTTATTAAGAACTACAAATTTAAATTCACCAATCTCTCAATTTGTATCAATAGTAACGTAAAAATAGAACCAAACTTAATGTAATGCCTTAGTATTAAAATAAATAACAAATAATAAAATAACAGTCAGCATGTGCATGAGCATATAAAAAAAAAAAATGGAGTCACGTAGATTTTAATTAGTATTTAAGATAGCAAGATAAGTGTCCGATGTCGGAACACGACATATGTCACAAATGTTAATAAACAAACTGTAAACAATTAAAAATTAGTAAAAAAAGGCGCGGACGAATATGTCTGCGGTAGATAACTCATTTAAAAAAAAAAAAAAAAAAAACCTAACCTAACCTAACCTTTGTTTTTTTTTTTTTTTTTTTTGGTTCGGCCCTTTACGGGGCCCCGATCTGGGCGGCTGACCTGACGGCCGGTAGCATCTCTGTGCTGCGAAAGCCGCAGCGAGCTATGGCCGTCAGAGTCATCAGGGGGTACCGCACGATCTCCCACGAGGCGGCTTGTGCACTGGCCGGATCCCCGCCCTGGGACCTGGAGGCGAAGGTACTCGCGTCACTGTATCGGTGGCGCGAGGAAGCGCGGGCGCGGGGCGAGCGGCCGATGCAGCGCCATTTGGAGCAGCGTCGGTCGCAGCTTCGCGAGGTCCTGGTGGCGGAATGGCGGGACAGGCTTTCACGCCCTACCGCCGGCCTCGTCACCATCGAGGCGGTCCGGCCAGTGCTCGACCTCTGGCTCGGGAGGAGGCACGGCTCCCTGTCATTTCGGGTGACACAGGTGCTCTCGGGGCATGGTTGCTTCGGGAAGTACCTGTGTCGCATAAACAGGGAGCCGGACGCCCGGTGTCACCACTGCGTCGACTGCCGGGAGGACACGGCGCGGCATACGCTGGCAGAGTGTGCCGCTTGGGAGGAGCCGCGCCGTGCCCTCATCTCAGGAGTAGGCAGTGACCTGTCGCTGTCGGCCGTTGTGAATACAATGGTCGGCAGCGAGGAGTCCTGGGACGCGGTGGTATCCTTCTGCGAAGTAGTAATCTCGCAGAAGGAGGCTGCGGAACGGGAGAGAGATTTCATCCTCTCACCCGGCCCGCAGCAGGCGCACCGGGCGTCGGCGGAGGGCGGACAACGCCCTCTTCCAGCCCCCCTAAATGGGTCCAGGGGCGACGGACCCGGGGAAGTCCGTCGCCCCCCATACATCTGGACCCGAGGTGGCGGCGCGTAGTGTTCCACGCGCGCCCCTCTTAGACGTCGCGGGGGGAGTCAAACACCTCACTCCCCCCGCTCGACGAGACGGAGCCCGCAGAGGCGGGCTGGCACCAGTCGTGGTCGCGGAAGATTTGAACGTTCCCGCGACCCCGGCGTAGGTGTGAGAGGGAACACCGGGGTGGTTTTTAGTCAGTAAGAGTCTGACAGACCCCTCTGCTCCCGCCAGGGCGTAGGACATCCATGAGGATTTTCCACCCCGGACCAAAAAAAAAAAAAAAAAAAGGTTAGGTTAGGTTAGGTTAGGTTGGGGTGGGGGATCCCCCACAGCGCATACTTCCACGTAGTTTCCCCCGGGCAACGCCGTGTCTGACCACCGTAACGGAGTGGCAGACCGGCGGCTAAAGTGCGCTGTGATTCGCAGATCAAATACGCGGTTGTCTGCGGATATGTCGAAAATGCAAAGCCGTGACGCCTCTGGTCGTTTTTTATCTAATCGCCCCTCACAGGGCGATTCAAACGGCCCTTCTCAGGGCCAATCCAACGGCCCTTCTCAGGGCCAACCCAACGGCCCTTCTCAGGGCCAATCCAACGGCCCTTCTCAGGGCCACGCCGGCGGCGCTTTGGCGTCGGAAGCTGACCGCGCACCGTCCGCGGCCAGCTTGTTCAGCAGGCCGGACGAGTTGTCGGACGCCGACGAGTCCAATATGGACACGTCGGCGGCCGAAAACGACCGCCCCAAGCGGAAGAGGGCCGATCTGAGGCTCGGGTCCGGGGGCTCCTCGGAGTCGGTCGGGAATAGGGCGAAGAAGAAGTCGAAGTCTAAAAAGGCTTCGACTTCTACTCCGTCTTTGGCTCACGATGTGGGCTTGGTGGACGCCGAGCGCCAGCTAAATCTGGCGAAAAAGGCGCAACTCCAGGTGGACCTGGAGGAGAGGGTCGCCGCCAAGGAGCGGCAGGCGCAAGCCGCCAGGTCGAGGGCTGGCTATGGTGCATCCAATGTACTATATGCTGACCACTCCCTGGCGGAATTGGAGCGCATGGCGCAGGAAGACAAGGAGGAGGTTCTGGAGGTCGCCTCAAAGTCCTCCAATTTGAAGGGGACCTTCCAAAAGGCCCTCAAATGCCGGGCCGCCAGTATGCACGGCATTGTCGTGGAGCTGGTGAAGCGGACGGCCACAGACGAGACGCGGCAGCTGCAGGCGAAGGTGGATCGTCTGCAGGCGGAGGTCAGCCAGCTACACCAGAAGCTGGCTGAGGTCACGGCCCAGCCTGCCCAATCTGCCCCAGGTACGGTGGTAGGAGGCTCCTCCTCCCCTGCCAGCCTTGAGGCAATAATCCGCGGGGTTGTCATGGAGGAGAGAGCCTTCATCAGAGGCTGCTTTGCGGGTATTGAGGACCGGCTCTTGCCGGAAAGGCGGCTCCGCCCACCGCTAGCGGCGGATTTGAGTCCACCACTGACGGAGCCGGAACCTGCGCCTCTGGGAGGCCCGGCATCAGGCGAGCAGCCCCGGGGCCCGAAGCCGTCCAAGGGCAAAGGCAAGGGCAAGAGGACCACGGTGGCCCCTCAAACACCCACCATGAGCGCGGAGGGAGCGCTTGGGTCGTCTGCCACTCCAGCAGCCCCCCGGAACTTGCAGGGCGAAGACGCTCTTCTTCCCTCCACCACCCCGTCCAACCAGTCGTGGACGGAAGTGATCAGGGGGGGTAAGGGGAAAAAATCTACCACCAAGCCCACTGCGACTGCTCCTACAGCCGCAGCCAAAAAGGGTCCAGCCGGCGGGAGGAAGCTGGTTCCTCCCAAAACCGCGGCCGTCGTGGTGACCATCACCCCGGAGGCCGTGGAGCGGGGTGAGACGTATGAGTCCGTCCTAAGACGGGCTCGTACCAACGCGGATCCTTCCCGGCTGGGGATCAGCAACATCACGTGCCGCCGAACCCTAACCGGGGCTCGAATTTTCGAGTTCTCGGGGGAGCAGCGCGGCGCAAACGCGGACCTCTTCGCAAAAAGGTTGCAAGAGGTCATCGCGGATGCGGCAACGGTCGTCAGACCTGTAAAGACCGCAGCCTTGGAGGTGGCCGATCTGGATGATTCGGTTACCAAAGAGGACGTGGTCGCGGCCGTTGCGGTGGCTGGAGGCTGCGATGCTGGCGCGGTGAAGGGTGGAGCCATCAGGCTCGGCCACCGCGGCATGGGCACCATCCGCATCGAGTGCCCAGTCGCTGCGGCTGGGGCCGTCCTTACTGCGACCAAAGGACGGCTGCTTGTGGGCTTCAGCTCGGCTGTGGTTCGGCCACTTGAAGACCAGCCTATGCGCTGCTTCAAGTGCTTCGCGTTCGGCCACACCCGAACCACGTGTCCCTCCAAGTTCGACTGGGGAGACTGTTGCTTCCGATGCGGGCAGGAGGGACACAGGAGTGCCACTTGCCACGCCGCCACGCTTCGCTGCGCGGCGTGTGCCGCCAGTGGCCGCCCCGCGGACCACAAGATGACGGGCAGGAGCTGCAAGCCTCCCGCGAGGAAGGGCATAGTGCCGGCACAGGTTCGCCCTGCCGCCACCACCGCCGCCGAAGTCGCCGCTGTAGCTCCAGCGGCGGTAGCCGAGGAGGGATGTGCGATGTTGGAATGATGATTTTCAACTACCGCATCCTCCAGGCGATCACCAACTACTGCAGAGCGGCCCAGGACCTGGTGGTGCAGGTTATGGCCGAGTGGTTGGTGAACGTAGCGGTGGTCGCCGAGCCCTACTCAATCCCCAGCAGCTGGCTGGGTGACGAGGACGGCTCGGTGGCACTAGCGGCGCGGTCTTCCACAGATTCCTCTCCCCTCTCGCTATTAGAGAAGGGACCGGGATACGTGGCCGCCGCGTGGGGAGAATTAGCCCTCATAGGCGTTTATTTCTCCCCAAACCGTCCAGGTGGAGGCCAGCAGGCAACGGATGCGGGGGCACCCTTGCCTGTATTGCACAAGCCTCCACCAGTGTCGGACGGGAATGGCCAGGTGTTCCCGGCCATTCCCATAGCCCCCCAAACTGGGGGGCATGCGGGGCCCGCAAGCTAGGCGGGCATGCGCCGGGAGGGTTGTGGATGTAAAGGCTGAGCCGGTTTCCCATGGCCCTCCCACCACGGCGATGTGGGAACACCGCTGAGTTTTAGTGGGTATACTGTCATTCCGACAGGAGTCCCACATACCCCGTCTCGTCCCCCACGAGCGGCAATGCATAAAGCATTTCTCAGCGACAAAAAAAAAAAAAAAAAAAAAAAAAAAAAAGGTTAGGTTGGGGTACCGGGCGTGGACCTGACGTGCTACGCGGACGACACGCTGGTCACGGCTCGGGGGAAATCGCACAGGGAGGCAGCGTTGCTGGCGACGGCTGCGGTCTCACAGACGGTGAGCCGCATACGGCGCCTCGGCCTGGAGGTGGCCCTCAACAAGTCGGAGGCCATGGTGTTTCATGGTTCCCGGCGGGCGCCACCGCCCGGATCACACATCGTGGTCGGGGGGGTCCGAATCGCTGTCGAGCCCACCATGAAATATCTGGGACTGGTGCTCGACAGCCGATGGGATTTCGGCCCCCACTTCCGGCGGTTGGCGCCCAAGTTGTTGGGCGCGGCTGGGGCGCTGTCAACGCTGCTTCCCAATCTGGGGGGCCCGAGCGCCGCTTGTAGGCGGCTCTACGTGGGGATCGTGCGATCGATGGCCCTTTACGGGGCCCCGATCTGGGCGGCTGACCAGACGGCCGGTAGCATCTCTGTTCTGCGAAAGCCGCAGAGAGCTATGGCCGTCAGAGTCATCAGGGGGTACCGCACGATCTCCCACGAGGCGGCTTGTGCACTGGCCGGATCCCCGCCCTGGGACCTGGAGGCGAAGGTACTCGCGTCACTGTATCGGTGGCGCGAGGAAGCGCGGGCGCGGGGCGAGCGGCCGATGCAGCGCCATTTGGAGCAGCGTCGGTCGCAGCTTCGCGAGGTCCTGGTGGCGGAATGGCGGGACAGGCTTTCACGCCCTACCGCCGGCCTCGTCACCATCGAGGCGGTCCGGCCAGTGCTCGACCTCTGGCTCGGGAGGAGGCACGGCTCCCTGTCATTTCGGGTGACACAGGTGCTCTCGGGGCATGGTTGCTTCGGGAAGTACCTGTGTCGCATAAACAGGGAGCCGGACGCCCGGTGTCACCACTGCGTCGACTGCCGGGAGGACACGGCGCGGCATACGCTGGCAGAGTGTGCCGCTTGGGAGGAGCCGCGCCGTGCCCTCATCAGTGAAGTAGGCAGTGACCTGTCGCTGCCGGCCGTAGTGAGTGCGATGGTCGGCAGCGAAGAGTCCTGGGACGCGGTGGTATCCTTCTGCGAAGTAGTAATCTCGCAGAAGGAGGCTGCGGAACGGGAGAGAGAGATTTCATCCTCTCACCCGGCCCGCAGCAGGCGCACCGGGCGTCGGCGGAGGGCGGACAACGCCCTCTTCCAGCCCCCCTAAATGGGTCCAGGGGCGACGGACCCGGGGACGTCCGTCGCCCCCCATACATCTGGACCCGAGGCGGCGGCGCGTAGTGTTCCACGCGCGCCCCTCTTAGACGTCGCGGGGGGAGTCAAACACCTCACTCCCCCCGCCCGACGAGACGGAGCCCGCAGAGGCGGGCTGGCACCAGTCGGGGTCGCGGAAGATTTGAACGTTCCCGCGACCCCGGATCAAAAAAAGGTTAGGTTGGGGTCTGGTAAATAGGACTGGCCAAGTCCGGCGATACGCCGTTGAGGCCGGCGTGCCGCAGGGGTCAGTCATAGGACCTCTCCTCTGGAACATCGCCTATGATTGGCTCTTGCGGGGAACTCTCCTCCGAGGCACGAGTGTCATCTGCTATGCGGATGACACTCTCCTCACCGCCCGGGGGGGGGGTTTCAGGGAGGCGGCCAACTTGGCCTCAGCAGGCGGATCCTTGGTGGCGGGGAGGATCCGCCGCCTAGGTTTAACGGTGGCGCTGCACAAGAACGAGGCCGTGTTCTTCCACGGACCTCGGCAGCGCCCCCCACCTGACGCCCACATCTTCGTGGAGGGCGTCAGAATTGAGGTGAAGGCCCAGATGAAATATCTGGGCCTTGTACTCGACAGCAGGTGGCGCTTCGGTCCGCATTTTAGCGGGCTGTCGTCGCGCCTGCTGAAGGCCGCAGCTACGCTCTCGTGGCTGCTTCCCAACTTGGGGAGGCCCAGCGCGCGATGCCGGCAACTTTACGCCGGCATCTTGAGGAGTATGGCCCTTTACGGGGCTCCTATCTGGGAGGACTCCCTCCAGAGGAGGGAGAACGCTACCGCCTTGCGGGCGCCCCAATGGGCCATAGCCCAGCGGGTAGCGCGGGCCTACCGCACGGTGGGCTTCGCGGCAGCATGCGCTCTGGCCAGCACCCCTCCTTGGGAACTCGAGGCGTGGGTGCTCGCCAGAGTGTATGAATGGACTTCGGGGCGGAGGGCGAGAGGAGAACGCCCAGCCCCGGAAGAGCGGGAGGCCGTCCGGCGGGAGGCGAGGGACGCCATCGTCGTCCACTGGACGGGGGAACTCGCCACCGCAGCCAGGTGTTCCCGGCCATTCCCGTAGCCCCCCAACCTGGGGGGCATGCGGGGCCCGCCAGCTAGGCGGGCATGCGCCGGGAGGGTTGTGGATGTAAAGGCTGAGCCGGTTTCCCATGGCCCTCCCATCACGGCGATGTGGGAACACCGCTGAGTTTTAGTGGGTATACTGTCATTCTGACAGGAGTCCCACATACCCCGTCTCGTCCCCCACGAGCGGCAATGCATAAAGCATTTCTCAGCGACAAAAAAATAAAAAAATAAAACAAAGGTTAGGTTGGGGTCGGTGGAGGACACGGCGCAGCATACCCTCGAGGTGTGCCCGTCGTGGACCGAGACGCGCCAAGGTCTTATCGCGGTGATAGGACCGGACCTCTCACTCCCCGGCGTGGTCAACGCCATGCTGGGGAATGAAAGGTCCTGGGCGGCAGTCGCCTCCTTCTGCGAACATGTCATGTCCCAGAAGGAGTCGGCAGAGCGCGCGCGGGAGGACGATCCTCACGCGGCGCCGCTCCGAAGGCGGAGGAGGGGTCGAAGAAGACGTCAATTTGATAGTCATCTCCGACTCCTCCCAGGTGGAGGCCAGCAGGCAACGGGTGCGGGGGCACCCTTGCCTGTATTGCACAGGCCTCCACCAGTGTCGGACGGGAATGGCCAGGTGTTCCCGGCCATTCCCGTAGCCCCCCAACCTGGGGGGCATGCGGGGCCCGCCAGCTAGGCGGGCATGCGCCGGGAGGGTTGTGGATGTAAAGGCTGAGCCGGTTTCCCATGGCCCTCCCATCACGGCGATGTGGGAACACCGCTGAGTTTTAGTGGGTATACTGTCATTCTGACAGGAGTCCCACATACCCCGTCTCGTCCCCCACGAGCGGCAATGCATAAAGCATTTCTCAGCGACAAAAAAAAAAAAAAAAAAAAAAAGGTTAGGTTGGGGTGCATGTTGAAGAGCCTCCACGTGGCGCACCCTGGGCAACGTCGGCTCCAATTGCCCACCTGCTTTTGGTGGACAATTGGGGCTGGCGGCTAATCTTCAACAAACTGGGAAGGGCCGCGGTTCCATTCACCGATCATCTTTGATGGTCGAGGAAGGGAACTGGGCTAGGGGCGGGACGGCTAGTCCGTCATGGGGATAGGCCTGGTGGCCATCTCACGTCCACACCCCCCCTGCTTACAGAGGGTGAGTCTAGTGGGCGTAGAGTGGGGAGGGAAGAGGAAGACAACCTCTATAAAAAAAATTACCTCAATCTCAAGGTCGAGCGTGCCGAGGGGATGAATGGCCGGGAGTATCCGGTCGCTAGCGCTGGGGGGGGATACAGGGGAAATGGGACCATACCCTTCAAAGGAACAATGAAAAAAATGAAAAAGACAAACGAAAAAAAACTACCCCAGGGCGGTACCGGCTGCTCTGCAGCTGGAGAGTCCGCCACGTTCCCTTCGGGAACGTCAAGCCCCCATTCGTATTCTGGGGGGGGCATCGAATGTCTACCACTTGCCCATGGCAACAAGAGTCGAGGAGGCTCATCGCGGTCTCGGTCGTTCGAGGACCTGACAAATCCAGGTTTGTCGGGTCGTCGAATGGGCGGCACCGCCGGCCAGCGAGAAAGGGAGCTCCAAAAGAACCCGGAGTTCCCGCGCGTTGTGGTCGCACCACTTGCCGTCACTGACGGCAACGCGAGTCGAGGAGGCTCAAGTCCCGAAAGGGACCAATCGTCCGACGATCGGGAGCCGGTCGGGAGGGGGGACCGGGGGGCCCGCGGAGGGTACGCGTGTCCCCACTTCCCGGGCAGCTGCGCCACCGGCGGCCGCGCCCGGGCCTACCCCGGAAGCCTGGACGACGGTCGTCAAGAGGGGCCGCCGTCGCGGGACGAAGACGGCACCACCGCCACCGGCACCCGCTGGAGCACCGGCACCGAAGAAGGCCCGGGGACCGCCTAAGGTCAGAGCACCACGCTCCGCGGCTGTAGTGCTCACGCTGCAGCCCGGAGCCGTCGAAAGGGGCGTTACCTACGCGGCGGTCCTGGCAGAGGCGAAAGCCAAAGTCGCGTTTCCCGACCTCGGCACACCGTCCGGCTTCAAACTGAGGCCGGCGATTACGGGAGCGCGGCTGCTCGAGGTGTCGGGTGCCTCTAGCGGCGAAAAGGCGGACATCCTGGCCGCCAAGCTGAGAGAGGTCCTCAATCCGGATGACGTCCGGGTGTCCAGGCCGATGAAGACCGCTGAGCTGCGCGTCGATGGTCTGGACGACTCGACGACCCCGGCTGAGGTCATGGCGGCCGTCGCCCGAGTAGGTGGATGTCCGCCCGAAGACGTGCGGACGGGCGACATTCGCGCCGACGCTTCCGGGCTCGGCACGATTTGGGTGCGGTGCCCGGTGGCGGCGGCGAACAAAGTCGCTGACGGTGGGCGTTTGTTGGTGGGGTGGGTTGCAGCGAGAGCTAAGCTGCTGCAGCCCAGGGCCATGCGGTGCTACCGGTGCCTGGACTTCGGGCATGTCCGAGCACGGTGCACCGCCGAAATAGACCGCAGCGACCAGTGTTATCGCTGCGGTCAGCCCGGCCACAAGGCGGCTCAGTGCTTGGCGGCGCCAAACTGTAGCCTCTGTACAGCTGCAGGGAGGCCCGCCGGACACAGGGCGGGTGGAAAGGCCTGTGGCGTGCCCGCCAACAACAACAAAAAGAAGAGAAGGGATGCCAAGGCTGCGGGGGGCTCTTTACCCCCCCCTCAGCCTGGCTGCCCTTCGGCCGACTCCCGGCCTAGGAATGGTGCGGAGGGAATGGAATGCGCATAATGTCTATACACCATTACCATTTCCTCCAAGGCAATATCAACCACTGTGCCAGAGCTCAGGATCTCTTGATCCAGAGCATGGCAGAGTGGTCGATTCACGTGGCTGTGGTCGCCGAGCCGTACTTTGTCCCCCCCCGGGATAGCTGGGTATAGCGGCATACGCTGGCAGAGTGTGCCGCTTGGGAGGAGCCGCGCCGTGCCCTCATCTCAGGAGTAGGCAGTGACTTCTAATGTTAAATATTGTTAAGAATTTTATTGTCCTTCAATCACCATAAAGTGACAGCTCATGCCGCCTGTGATACAGGTTTATCCTAGTACAGGCATCTAACATTATAATACCTTTGTAAATTATTTCAAGATTTTATGTTAATATTTTACGAATTGTAATACTGAATAAATATTTATTTATTATTATTTATTTATTAATCCTAGGTACTTCATGGTAGACTCGACAGCTATTTGGGCCCCCCCCACCACGATGTGTAATCCCGGCGGCGGCGCCCGCCGGGGGCCATGAAAGACCATGGCCTCCGACTTGTTGAGGGCCACCTCCAGGCCTAGGCGCCGTATGCGGCCCACCACCTGTGAGACCGCAGCCGTCGCCAGCAACGCTGCCTCCCTGTACGAGCTCCCCCGGGCCGTGACCAGCGTGTCGTCCGCGTAACACGTCAGGTCCACGCCCGGCTGGAGCTCGCCCCGCAGCACCCAGTCGTACCCGATGTTCCACAGGAGCGGTCCCACGACCGAGCCCTGCGGAACACCGCACGACATGCGGCGCTGCTTTCCGCCATCACGTCCCACGTAGGTGACACACCTCTCCGCCAAATAAGCCCCAACAATGCGGCGGAGGTAGGGAGGCACCCGATGGTAACGCAGTGCCTCCCGAATACAACTCCAGGGCAGGGCGTTGAAGGCGTTAGAAATGTCCAAGGACACCGCCAACATCACCCCGCCCCGAGACACCGCTTCCTCCGCCAAGGCTCTCACTCGCGATATAGCGTGGATAGTGGAGCGCCCATGCCGAAACCCGAACTGGCTATCGTCCAGGTCCGGCCCCTCTCTGCACAAGTGGCTTACGAGGCGGGCTGCGATAATCCGCTCGAGCAGTTTTCCCACCTCGTCTAGCAGCACTATGGGCCGGTACGCGGACGGTGAGTCCGCAGGGCGCCCCGCCTTCGAGACGTCCACAATAGACCCGCCCCGCTGCCGCACGCACGTGTACTCCGAACCCCGGTTAAGGACGGCCAAGCCGGTCGTGACCGCCCACTCCTCCAGCGCCTCGCCCTTAGCATCGGTGATCGGAGATCCCCACGCCGCAGACTTGGCGTTAAGATCCCCGAGCAACAGCACCGGGCGAGGATGGAACCGGCCAACGACGGCACCCAACTCGACAAGGAAGCTCTCGTCTCTTGTTGGGCGAGAAATATGCCCCAACAATACCAATGCCGTCCGCGAGGGCGGCTACCCAGCCATGACCTCGGGACGGGTTGACAAGAGCCCCGCCGATGATGGCCACCAAACCGTCCAAGTCACCCAACCAGTTATCCCTGGCGGGGACAAAATACGGCTCGGCGACCACAGCCACGTGGATCGACCACTCTGCCATACTCTGCAGCAAGAGATCCTGAGCTCTGGCAGAGTGGTTGATGTTGCCCTGGAGGACATGGAACAGCGCCATTAGGCACAGTCCATCCCCTCCGCACCATTCCTAGGCCGGGAGTCGGCCGGAGGGCAGCCAGGCTGAGGGGGGTGTAAAGAGCCCCCGGCAGCCTTGGTTGCCCCTCTCTTTTTTTTATTGTTGCCCTTTGGGGCGCCACAGGCCTTTCCGCCGGCTCTGTGCCCCGCGGGCTTCCCTGCAGCTGTACACACGCTGCAGTTCGGTGCCTCGGAGCACTCGGCCGCCTTGTGGCCGGGCCGACCACAGCGGAAACACTGATCGCTGCGGTCTGTTTCGCAGGTGCACCGTGCCCTGACATTCCCAATGTCCAGGCAACGGTAGCACCGCATGGCCCTGGGCTGCAGCAATCTTGCTCTTGCTGCAACCCACCCCACCAGCAATCGACCCTGGTCAGCGACCTTGTTCGCCGCTGCCACCGGGCACCGCACCCAAATCGTGCCGAGCCCGGAGGCATCGGCGCGGATGTCGCCTGTGTGCACGGCGTCAGGCGGACACCCTCCGTCTCGGGCGATGGCCGCCACGACCTCAGCCGGTGTCGTCGAGTCGTCCAGGCCATCGACGCGCAGTTCAGCGCTCTTTACGGGCCTGGACACCCGGACGTCCTCCGGGTTGAGGACCTCCCTCAGCTTGGCAGCCAGGATGTCCGCCTTTTCGCTGCTCGAGGCACCCGATAGCTCGAACAGCCGCGCCCCCGTTACCGTCGGCCTCAATTTGAAGCCGGTCGGTGTGCCAAGGTCAGGGAATGCGACCTTGGCTTTTGCCTCCTCGAGGACCGTCTTGTACAGCAGACCCCTCTCTACGGCTCCGGGCTGCAGCGTGATCACTACAGCCGCAGAGCGTGGGGCACGTGGAGGGTTCGGCGGCCGAAGGCTGCGGTGGCGAGTTCCCCCGTCCAATGGACGACGATGGCGGCCACCGGGGGACCAAAGGGGCGCAGTTTGTTGCGTGCCGCCTTATATGGTCTCCCGTATGGGTCGTTGTCGAGACCCTCCAACATCTCCGCTCTCGCCGAGTCTCTGGCGGCGGCGATGGCCCTATCGAGGACCACTTTTGCTTCCATGTATACCTCATAGAGGTGGTCCTCATTGGCGTGGTCTCGTCGTCGCCGCCGCCGGCTTCGCGTGTAGGCCCTCCTTGCCTCCACACACGCTGCTCGAAGCCCCGCCAGCTCCGCCGACCACCAGTACACGGCGCGTTTGGGTGGCGGTCGGCAAACGGAACTCGCCTCTCAGCACCCAGTCGTACCCGATGTTCCACAGGAGCGGCCCCAGAACCGATCCCTGTGGAACACCGCACGACATGAGGCGCTGGTTTCCGCCATCACGTCCCACGTAGGTGACACACCTCCCCGCCAAATAAGCCCCAACGATGCGGCGGAGGTAGGGAGGCACCCGATGGTACCGCAGTGCCTCCCGAATACAACTCCAGGGCAGGGTGTTGAAGGCGTTGGAGATGTCCAAGGACACCGCCACCACCACCCCACCCCGGGACACCGTTTCCTCCGCCAGGACTCTCACACGCGCTATTGCGTGTATGGTGGAGCGCCCATGCCGAAAGCCGAACTGGCTCTCGTCCAGGTCCGGCCCCTCTCCGCACAAGTGGCCGACTAGGCCGTGAACTCCGTCTGGCCCCGGAGCCACATTCTTGGCCCGGAGCCGCATCACGGCCGCCCCCATCTCTGCCTGTGTCACCTCTGGGACGCTGATGGCGTTTTCCTCCGTAGACTCTGCGGCTGTGGGCAAAGCCATCGGCGGCGGAGTGTGCTCCGCTCTTGCCGGGAAGAGGGCTGCGACTACCTCATCCAGCAGCTCGGGTTGGAGACTCTCCGTAAGTGGGGGCGCTGCGGCTCTTAGTTTCCCTCGAACCGCTCGATAAGGGCGCCCCCACGGATCCCCGTCTAGAGTCTCCAACATCCCTTCCCTGGCTCGCGTCTTCGCCTCGCCGATGGCCAGCCACAGAGTCCCCTTAGCCGCGCGGTACACCTCATACAGCGCGGCTTCTTCGTCAGGGACCCGACGACGTCGTCTTCGATAACGGGTGTACTGGCGTCTCACCGCCACGCACGCGACTCGTAAGTGCGCGATTTCGGCGGACCACCAGTACACCTGGCGCCTTGCGGACTGTGCGTGGACCCGGGGCATGGACGCGTCGCAGATTTGCGTCATCGCCCCGCGGAACCACAGCGCCTCCTGTTCGACGTCGACGTCGACGGGTCCGTTCGTTGCCGACTCCCGGCTCCAGGCCTGAACAATAGCGGCCTCCTCGAGAAGTTCCCTGTCGATGCGCTTGCGCGCCCAGCGTGGGCCGTCCATTCGCGAGACTGATGATCTGCGGCCGCCAGCGGTTTGGGCGGAGACGTCGAAACGGATGTATCTATGATCCGACAACGTCTCCACCTCCACGGCGACTCGCCAGTCACGAACACGGCTCGCGACAGCAGGGCTAGCGAACGAGACGTCAACAATCGATCCGCCCCGCTGCCGCACGCACGTGTGGACCGAGCCCCGGTTCAGGACGACCAGGCCAGTCGTGACCGCCCACTCCTCCAATGCCTCACCCCTAGCATCGGTCACTGGGGATCCCCACGCCGCAAATTTGGCGTTGAGATCGCCCAGCAACAGCACGGGGCGAGGATGGAGTTGGCCCACGACGGCACCCAACTCGACAAGGAACCTCTCGAAGTCGGCGAGACTCTTGTTGGGCGAAAAATACGCTCCAACAACGCCAATGCCGTCCGCGAGGGCGGCTACCCAGCCGTGACCTCGGGACGGGTTGACGAGAGCCCCGCCAATGATGGCCACCAAACCGTCAAGGTCTCCCACCCAGCTATCCCGGGGGGGGGACAAAGTACGGCTCGGCGACCACAGCCACGTGAATCGACCACTCTGCCATGCTCTGGATCAAGAGATCCTGAGCTCTGGCACAGTGGTTGATATTGCCTTGGAGGAAATGGTAATGGTGTATAGACATTATGCGCATTCCATTCCCTCCGCACCATTCCTAGGCCGGGAGTCGGCCGAAGGGCAGCCAGGCTGAGGGGGGGGTAAAGAGCCCCCCGCAGCCTTGGCATCCCTTCTCTTCTTTTTGTTGTTGTTGGCGGGCACGCCACAGGCCTTTCCACCCGCCCTGTGTCCGGCGGGCCTCCCTGCAGCTGTACAGAGGCTACAGTTTGGCGCCGCCAAGCACTGAGCCGCCTTGTGGCCGGGCTGACCGCAGCGATAACACTGGTCGCTGCGGTCTATTTCGGCGGTGCACCGTGCTCGGACATGCCCGAAGTCCAGGCACCGGTAGCACCGCATAGCCCTGGGCTGCAGCAGCTTAGCTCTAGCTGCAACCCACCCCACCAACAAACGCCCACCGTCAGCGACTTTGTTCGCCGCCGCCACCGGGCACCGCACCCAAATCGTGCCGAGCCCGGAAGCGTCGGCGCGAATGTCGCCCGTCCGCACGTCTTCGGGCGGACATCCACCTACTCGGGCGACGGCCGCCATGACCTCAGCCGGGGTCGTCGAGTCGTCCAGACCATCGACGCGCAGCTCAGCGGTCTTCATCGGCCTGGACACCCGGACGTCATCCGAATTGAGGACCTCTCTCAGCTTGGCGGCCAGGATGTCCGCCTTTTCGCCGCTAGAGGCACCCGACACCTCGAGCAGCCGCGCTCCCGTAATCGCCGGCCTCAGTTTGAAGCCGGACGGTGTGCCGAGGTCGGGAAACGCGACTTTGGCTTTCGCCTCTGCCAGGACCGCCGCGTAGGTAACGCCCCTTTCGACGGCTCCGGGCTGCAGCGTGAGCACTACAGCCGCGGAGCGTGGTGCTCTGACCTTAGGCGGTCCCCGGGCCTTCTTCGGTGCCGGTGCTCCAGCGGGTGCCGGTGGCGGTGGTGCCGTCTTCGTCCCGCGACGGCGGCCCCTCTTGACGACCGTCGTCCAGGCTTCCGGGGTAGGCCCGGGCGCGGCCCCCGGTGGCGCAGCTGCCCGGGAAGTGGGGACACGCGTACCCTCCGCGGGCCCCCCGGTCCCCCCTCCCGACCGGCTGGACCCAGCCGCCGTGGTGGTATTGGGCCCCTGAAAAGCGGCCCCCTCCTTCCTCCGCTTGTCCGCAGCGAGCGGTGGGCGAAGGGTTGCCGCCGGGAGGAGTCTCTCCTCTATGGCCTCCATCCGGGCACCCAACATCGCACCACACTGCATCATGCAGATGCGTGCGATCCTCTCGACCTCCGCATCCGCAAGCGCAGGCGTCGACGACGGGACCGATGGAGCCGTCGACAGGGCCGCAACGGTAGAGGAGCCGGAGGCCGCAGGTGCTGCCCTCTGGGCGGCGAACTGTCGCTTGAGGTCCTCCAACTCGGATCGGAGACGGCCATTCTCCTCCCATAGCTTCGCCGTCTCCTCCGTGCTAGTGCGATTAAGGAGGACCTCAACCGCCTCCCGAATCCCCTCAGCCGCCTCCTTGAGAGCACGCGTGAATGTGCCCTTCAAATTGCCCGATTTGGTGGCAACCTTCAGGACAACATCCACGCCGTCCAAAACTTGGCGACTGAGCGCCACCCCAGTGATGTCCCCTCCAGCAGCCATCCGAGCAGAGCGCCGCTCACGGGCCTGTCGGGCCAACTCGCTGACTTCGTCAGCCGCGACAGTCCTCACTTGCGCCCTTTTTCCTGCATTAGCCTCCGCTCGGTTGGCTTCTAGCAGGGACGCAGTGCTGCCCCCACCTTTTTCCTCCACCATTGGCTCGGGGTCGCTCTCTGCCGAATCTGGCACAAAGCGACCCCGCTTGTCGCGCTCCGGCAGCCGAGCGGGGACTCTACTCGCTACCGCGCGACCTCGCCCACCCCGTGCCTTTGGCACCTTAGCCGCCGCCACGTTGGCCTCGACCGGGGAAGGACCGCGCTTCCTCCGCGACTCCCCCCGGTCGGACGATTGGTCCCTTTCGGGACTTGAGCCTCCTCGACTCGCGTTGCCGTCAGTGACGGCAAGTGGTGCGACCACAACGCGCGGGAACTCCGGGTTCTTTTGGAGCTCCCTTTCTCGCTGGCCGGCGGTGCCGCCCATTCGACGACCCGACAAACCTGGATTTGTCAGGTCCTCGAACGACCGAGACCGCGATGAGCCTCCTCGACTCTTGTTGCCATGGGCAAGTGGTAGACATTCGATGCCCCCCCCAGAATACGAATGGGGGCTTGACGTTCCCGAAGGGAACGTGGTGGACTCTCCAGCTGCAGAGCAGCCGGTACCGCCCTGGGGTAGTTTTTTTTCGTTTGTCTTTTTCATTTTTTTCATTGTTCCTTTGAAGGGTATGGTCCCATTTCCCCTGTATCCCCCCCCAGCGCTAGCGACCGGATACTCCCGGCCATTCATCCCCTCGGCACGCTCGACCTTGAGATTGAGGTAATTTTTTTTATAGAGGTTGTCTTCCTCTTCCCTCCCCACTCTACGCCCACTAGACTCACCCTCTGTAAGCAGGGGGGGTGTGGACGTGAGATGGCCACCAGGCCTATCCCCATGACGGACTAGCCGTCCCGCCCCTAGCCCAGTTCCCTTCCTCGACCATCAAAGATGATCGGTGAATGGAACCGCGGCCCTTCCCAGTTTGTTGAAGATTAGCCGCCAGCCCCAATTGTCCACCAAAAGCAGGTGGGCAATTGGAGCCGACGTTGCCCAGGGTTCGCCACGTGGAGGCTCTTCAACATGCACCCCAACCTAACCTAACCTTTTTTTTTTTTTTTTGTTCGGGTTGGAAAATCCTCATGGATGTCCTCCGCCCTGGGGCGGGCGGAGGGGTCTGTCAGACTCTTACTGACTAAAAACCACCCCGGTGTTCCATCTCACACCTACGCCGGGGTCGCGGGAACGTTCAAATCTTCCGCGACCCCGACTGGTGCCAGCCCGCCTCTGCGGGCTCCGTCTCGTCGAGCGGGGGGAGTGAGGTGTTTGACTCCCCCCGCGACGTCTAAGAGGGGCGCGCGTGGAACACTACGCGCCGCCACCTCGGGTCCAGATGTATGGGGGGCGACGGACTTCCCCGGGTCCGTCGCCCCTGGACCCATTTAGGGGGGCTGGAAGAGGGCGTTGTCCGCCCTCCGCCGACGCCCGGTGCGCCTGCTGCGGGCCGGGTGAGAGGATGAAATCTCTCTCTCCCGTTCCGCAGCCTCCTTCTGCGAGATTAACCTAACCTAACCTAACCTAAAAAATGGTATCTTATAACCTAACCTAACCTAAAAAATGGTATCTTATAACATTAGTAAACTATTCAGAAATGTTTGACAAAAATCACACCTAAATATGATACCATTTGCAGCAACAGCATTAAAAACACTGAATGCTGGTACAGAAAATAGTAAAAATCGAAAAAAAAAATTTCTTGGTTACCTTATCGGTTTTTTTTTTACTGTTCAAATTAGTTGTTGGAAATGAGGTAAGCTACCTACCCGTTACGTTTGATCCATTATTTACGGGACACCCTGTATATTAAATTTAGTACTGAGCCGTTCCCTTGAAAATATTCAGGAAATGAAAACGTTTTTTGGACACGTAAATAGTATTGTTCGGTTTTTCAACAAATCAACTAAACGGTCCAACCCTCTGAAGGAAATAGCTGACCGCCGTATGCCCGGAGTATCAGAAACCCGTTGCACTATCACTCACGCATTATTAATGTAATTTTTAACTGCAGATCAGACATGATTAATACTTTTAATTCAATGTTAGATAACCCGCAATCTTGGGATAGTGAATCTCTTTCCTTGGCAGAATGTTTCCTCAGTAAGTTAGAAAACATGCAGTTTTGTTTTTTTTTGCACGTATTGTCAGACATTTTTCAAAAAACCGACGTTCTTTTTAATTTATTGCAGTCAAAACAGATTGATATTGAAGTAGCAAACCGCGAAATAGATTCATTCAATAGTTGGCTTGCAAATAATTTTATAAATCATTTTGATTTTATTTATGACAGCGTCCAGGAATTCCGTGAGCCGCCGCGACAGCGTAGACGACTTAATACAGAAGTAGACGCTAGAACCTTATATCGGCGTCTTTTCATTGAAATAATAGACTAATGTTAAGACGCAAATACAATACAGGTACCAATCACTTTCCCAAATGAGTTTTCTTAATTTACTTAATAAATCAAAGTATAGTTTTTTATAGTAGATCTTTTCCAGATGAAATAATATCTTCTTTGATATTAAAATTTCCACAAATATTTGAGTTCACTGCTTTAAAGAACGAGTTGAAAGTCTTATACACAACTCCATCTTTGAATAAATTAGATGTTTACGAGCTTTATTTCAATTTTCAAAATTCATTATTAGGTGACACTTTTCCACAAATTACAACATTATATAGTATATTTTTGACACTTCCTGTTACAGTAGCATCCGTGGAGAGGTCGTTTTCGGCTTTGAAGCGAATTCATACGTACATGCGTAATTCTCAAAAACAAGAACGATTATCTGATCTAGCCATTCTTTCTATGGAAAAACATTTATTGCTTAAGACTAAGAATCATCCCGGGTTTTATGATAATGTCTTAGCACACTTTGTAAGAAAGAATAGACGAATAGCTTTAGAGTATAAGTAGAATAAGCCAGTAGTCTTCTAGTAAAGTAGTTTTGTCCAGCCACTTTTATTATGCTTACAAGACACTGTTTCAATCTATCAGTGCTTACATGTAGGTATAGTAAAGGTGGACTGAATTAAGACATCTGCCTAACTGGACTTAGGACTACGTGCGCCATGGCTGCAGCCCTAGGTAAGCATTTTTTTTGCTCCGGCTTACCTTCCTCAAAAACTCACGCTCCGCCACTGCTAGATATGTAAGTCGTATACACTGTATAATTATTATTATAATTATACAGTACAAATATACTGTTGGGAAGCAAAATTAACATTTAATTATCATAAAAAAACTTGAGGTTATTTATTAATAACCTTACATTAAATGTTAATTTTGCTTCCCAACAGGAATCTATGCTGGAAATGGAAAACCATCAGATAACAAGAAATGTGTAACATTCCAAGGCCATTTTAAGTTCTTTAAAGATCGGAAATTATTTTTGGTTAAAAATCGATCGATATCCAGGAACATCGGCATAGTCTTGTTTAAATCGTCGGCAACCTGTTATATAATTAAGTGAAATAAATGTTTATGTTTAACCTAGCACGTAGAACAAACCTTAAAATATTTTTTTTACTTATCTATAAATATCAATCGATTTTCATCTGGGCATTGCGGAACCCTAACAATGGCGAATCTTCTTCGTTTTTGAGATGACCCAATATAGAACCAATATACTTATATTGGTACTATATCACACTTGGAAATGCTAAAAATACTTATTTTAGCACTATGTCACACTTGGAAATGCTAAGTAAATGTCAGCTGCCTTCATAATCCCGGGTGTCATCACTGCGTAGATCGCCCGGAGGACACGGTGGAGCATACGGTGGAGGTCTGCCCGGCTTGGGCAGAGCACCGTGTCCTCGTGGAGGCGATCGGTGGCGGGGATCTCTCGCGTCCGGCCCTTGGTCCAGGCCATGGTACGGAGCGAGAGGGCATGGGAGGCCGTCGCCTCCTTTTGCGAAGCAGTAATGCTCGCGAAGGAAGAGGCAGAACGCGTGAGGGAGAGGCAAATTTCGCGCCCTCACGCCCCTAGCCGCCGCAGGAGACGCCCCGGGCGTCGGGAATCGCAGCCCGATTCCCGACCAACGTAGGCGCGGGCTAGCGGACGGTGAGCAATGGGTAGCTCGCCGGCCGATAAGGACCAGGCCCGGGTCGACGGCGCGTTGTGTTCCACGCGCGCCTCAAAGAGAAGTCAGCAGAAGTGAAGGGGTGCGGGAAAGTGCGAAAGGGATACCGTGGCCCCTGGCAACGTACAGGCAACGGAAGGAACACGGGTGGGTTTTAATCGGTAAGAGTCTGACACGCCCTCCCGCTCCGCCCAGAGCGGTAGAAGTTATTTGATAATTTCCCAACCAAAAAAAAAAAAAAAAAATAGCTGCCTTCATAATATTAATTTAATATTAATTAATACTAAAATGTAAATAAGCAAATTTCAAGAGGCGCTTTAAAATTGTTAGCAAAACCATGATAGATTTCACAGAAAATTCATGTTCCCCTACGAATAAGCTATAAGACTAACATATCAATTGACAACAACAACATTTTGTTTTTCTACTATGGTTGACATTAATAAATTCTGATTCATATAAATACTCAGGGCCGGATTTAGAGTTCCAGAGGCCTCGGGGCAACAAAGGAGCGGAGGCCCCCTTGCCGCAAATTATTTTCCAAATAATAATAAAAAAATAATAAAAATATTTATTTCATAAAAGAAGAAACACATTGCACTTTAAACATTGTCGATTATGCGTTTAACATTTGTCACAACATAAGCACAATTATATAGCTCTATCCCTTAAACTAGGTCTAGCCTGTATCTTAAGAGATAGGGTTCTGCCATAAGGGTACAGTAAATAATTTACATTCTGCAACAAGTGAAAGTGTCGATGTTACATACTTATGCTAAAGTTATTCTATGAAATAAGTATGGGTAGGTTACTTAGTTAGTGTTTCGTGTATGTGAGTGAGAGTTGGTGTATGTACGTGTAGGTGTGAGTGCGTGTGCATGTATGTAGGTGTGAGTGCGTGTGCATGTATGTATCTGTGCGTGCATGTGTGTGTATATGGGCGTAGATTTGTGATTGTGTTTTTAAGAGATGTAGACTAGAAGATTTTCCGTTGTGAGGTAGTCCTGTTGTAATAGCCATTTAGTGATTTTTTGTTTTAGCGTGTGTCTGTTTAAATCAAGTATGTTTAGTATTTTGTGTAGTTTCTTATATATATAAGTACCTATGACGTAATATTGGCGTGCGGCAAATTTTGTTTTATGTGTTACACCTGATGGGACATTTGTGCGTTTTTTTGGATTGGATCTGGGCATGCCTCTATGAGTTCTGAGGACAGATTGCAAGATGAACAGCTGTCTAACTGTTAATACCTTACATTCATCATAAAGTAGTTTGGTTGGATATAAGTACGGTTTCTTAGTCATGACTTTAAGTACGGCTCTTTGAGCTCGCTCTGCCCTCAGGAAATTTGTTTTAATAGCACCACCCCATGCAGTAATGCAATATCCGATAATCGACTGACACAGTGCAAAATAAACCATTTTTAATGTGTCTATGTCAGCCGATTCTCTAAGGGATTTAAAAACATATATAAGACGCATTGTCCTGCTGGTTATGATTTCTAGCTGCTTGTCCCAGTAAAGTAAACAATTTTTTTCAGTCGAGTTTTTCAATAAATAATTTATTGTGAAACCAAGTAGATTCCCTTAATATTGAACAAACACATATAAATATAAACGGAAACAAGAATTATCTAAAATTAAATTTTAGGGTTAACGAACGGAACCTTTCGACCTTTTTTCGCCGAAAAATCATGTATGTGCAAAGTACTGTAGGCTGTAGGTAAAAGTAAAAGAGCAAAAAAAAAAAACAAAGGAAAAGATGTTTACTAGTAGGAATTTGAAAGATTTTTTTTTCCGAAGTCTATTGTGGGGGCCCCCCGTTTGTGGAGGCCCCGGGGCTTTCGCCCCGGTTGCCCTCCCCTAAATCCGGCCCTGTAAATACTTACCCTCAAGATGTTAAAAATATTTTTTACAGAGCACAACAATATCCGACACACTCACTTCGACTGTTCACAATATATGAGCTTATAGAAGCATTTCTAGGCGCGTATTAATCTATTTTTTTACTATAACTTACTTATATTGAGATTAACAGGAGTAATCGCATTGACGTAATTCAATTACAGGAGCAATATAGGCGTATATGGCATTTCAGCGGTCTAATATAAATACGTTATAATTAAAAGTACACTTATAAAGTGGGCCCTTTTCGCAACTTATACGTGGATATAAGTCTCAAATAGTCCTCGATAAATGATGGTTCTAGGATAGTATAAAAACCACTTTTTGCTAGTTGGGTAGTTCCTAAACTTAGAGGTCCTTACAGGTCTTTACGTATTTAAAAATGCGGACAACTTAGAGGTCTTTCCATATTTAAAAATGCGGGCATGGGCTCTCGTACCGCGCAACTGACAGCATCGCGACGAGCGCTTGGGGCCTCGACAATAAGCGCGTCTGTGTGAGTGTGCCCGTTTCGAAAGTCCTCTGACTAAAAAAAACTAAATCTGGTCCGGTATTATGTTTATTTCCACTTAGAGCTACAAAACTAGCTTACAAAATATAAATCTTAATTAGGTGTCACAGTCTATCCAGCACGTCATTATGGTTTCCACAGCTTGAGCAGGCCGTCCTCGCCGTAGGTGGCCAGCAAATTCTGATGCGGGTGGTGCGTCAGCCCGATCACCGCCTTCTCGTGGATCTGAAACAGAAGCGCCGGCGTGAGCAGTGCGCGGGGCGAGGCAGACGGGAGCGCGAGTCGGATCACTCACGTTGATGGTGCGCTCCAGCTTGCCGGTGGCGGTGCAGAAGGCGTAGAGCACGAGGTCCTCGCCGGCGCAGTACACGAGGCGGCCGCGGGCGCTCAGCGCCGCGCTGACGAGCGCGCCGCCCTCCTGCTCGCGCCGCCCGCTGGAGAACGAGCGCACGATCTGGCCCTGCATGTTCATGATGACCACGGTGTTGGTCCGGTTGCACACCACGAAGTGGTCGGGGTTCTTGGGCGTCAGCAGCAGCGAGTTGACGGGCGGCTCTCCGCTGCCGAGCGGCTTGAGCGTGGCCGTGCACTCGCCGGTGCGCACTGACCACACCTTAACGGTGCCGTCCGACGAGCCGCTCAGCACGCCATGCCCGTCCGGCGTGAACACCGCCTCGTTAACGAACGACGCGTGCCCGCGGAACTCCTTCAGCACCTTGCCCGACTTGAGCCCGTGGATCCTGCAAGTTGAGAGCGGTCAGCACGCGGGGCGCCTGCCGCCAGAGGGGGGCGGGGGCGGCGGGTCACCCACCTGATGGTGCGGTCGAAGGAGGCGGACAGGATCTGCGTGTTGTCACGCGTGAACTGCAGGCAGGTGACGCCCTTGGCGTGCGCGCGCTCCAGTTTGCGCAGCACCTGGCCCGAGGACACCTTCCAAACCTGCACAGAGCTAACGTCAGAACGGCACATGCTGCGCGGAGCGGGCGCGGGGCCGCGGCGTCACGTACCTTGATCTTGCCGTCGTTGGAGCCGGCGGCGAGCGTGTCGCTGTCGCGGCCGAAGGCGAGACTGAGCACGGCCTCCTCCATGCTCATGTACTCCTCGTGCGCCTGGTAGCGCAGGTCCTTGCGGATCTTGCCGGTGGTGAAGTTCCACACCTCCACAAGGCCGTCCACCGAGCCCGTCACCAAGTATTGCCCGTCTGGCGAAAACCTGTTAAAAAAATAATAAACCAACAATGTAAGTACAGTATTTCAACAGCTACAATTAAAAAAGAAAAGGAGAGCTTCGAAATGTTTGTTTCCGAATTAGCACGAACGTCGCGGACCGACATGCGACAGTCCGACACCCGCACCTACAGAGAAACCTCCAACAATAGCACAGCTTCTAAGTCTCAAATGTTAACCACACAACACTTTCTCCCCTACTAAATAAAAAAAAACCAATTGCATTTCATTTAAATTACCTAATGTTAGAAGTAGCTGGAATTTATTCATCAAACGGTTTTCCTAGGAATCACGATAAACGAGAAATTGCAATGGGGACCTCATAAAACATCTCTTGCGGAGCGGCTAAGCTTGGCCGCTTATAAATAAATTCTTTATTGTGAGTAACCATGAGACTCATACAGATAAACAATAAGATAAACTCACAACTATGTTAATGATACAATTACAATTACAACAACATTTACACAAACTCACAATAAAATAATCACTGCTTCAGAAAGATAAGACAGATAACTCAAACTCAAAGAATTTATTTCAATTTATCCATTTACAGGCACTTTTGAATTGTCAAGAAGTTGGCTGACCAACTTCTTGACAATTCAAAAGTGCCTGAAATATGAAGCAAGTTGCCCATTCCAAACAAAGCGTAGTAGGTACCTATGCAGAAGAATGGACAACTCGCGGCTCCACAGGCAGTCTTTTAAATAAAAAAATTGATACAAAATATTGGTCACATCATTCATTTTGAAATTATGCATGTGAGAACAATGTAGAAAGACGGGCACGTTCGTAAAAGCGTCCGTAATAAAAAGAAAAAAACAAAGAACCATTCAAAAAATTTTAAATAAGCCATGGCAGCTAAGAGATGACCAGTCCCAACTGACGGCGCCTGATCACGTACAGCTAAATGATCCAACACACGCGCTACCATCAGAGAGACATCGGAGTGAGCACGACATACTCACAGCCGCTAGCCGCCAGGGCACATTCAAGTCAATGATATACATATTACCCGGTAAATTGTAGCTCTTTAGTACATAGTACTCACATCTGTGTTATGCAATTATATTAGGTCTTTACCTATAAAATTGCCGTTCTGCAGTACTGGCCATTTCAAATCAAAATAATTTTTGTTTGGCTAAGAATTCTAATTTCAAATTAATTTTATTTTAAAAACATGTTTTTTTTTCCAAAAGTAGTCATTTGTTTATTGATTAGTGTTACATTTTCATCGCATTTCAATCTTTTTGTCATCATGGATACGTTAAAAATTCGAGTAATTATGGAATATGAGTACCGTCGTGGCAGCAACGCGACACAAGCGGCACGCAACATCAACGACGTTTACGGAGCTAAGACTACAAACCAACGCACCACCTGTTATTGGTTTGTTCGCTTCCATTCTGGAAATTTCGACCTGAAAAATGAACCTCGCGGTCGTCCGAAGACTTTGGCCGACAATGACGAATTAAAGGCGATTGTGGAAGCAGCAGCTTTCGACGTTAGCGTCAAAAAAATATTGGTCCATTTGCGTCAAATTGGCAAGGTAAAAAAGCTTGACAAATGGGTGCCCCACGAACTCAATGATCGCCAGCGCGAAGTACGCGTCGAGACGTGCCTTGCACTGCTCAACAGACACACAAATGAAGGAATTTTGAACCGCATTGTTACTTGCGATGAAAAATGGATTCTGTTTGATAACCGCAAGCGCTCAGCAAGTTGGTTGGATCATGGTTCAGCACCTAAGCAATGCCCTAAACGAAAACTTACCCCTAGAAAAGTGATGGTCACTGTTTGGTGGTCTAGCGCCGGTGTGATTCATCACAGCTTCTTACCAAACGGGGTGAGCATTACTGCAGATGTGTGCTGTGAAGAACTGAACACAATGATGGAGAAGCTGGCACATCTCCAACCAGCATTCATTGGTCAATCGCTCGTCTCCGCTGCTCCTGCACGACAACGCGCGACCTCATACTGCACAGCAGACGGTCTCCAAGTTGCAAGAACTGGGGTTGGAAGCTCTCCGTCATCCGCCCTACTCACCAGACCTTGCGCCTACAGACTACTACTTTTTCCAGAATTTGGATAACTTCTTGGCGGGAAAAAAAATCAATACCCGAGAGCAGTACAAAATGCCTTTGAAGAATTTGTTGCCTCCCGTCCAGCTGATTTCTCTAAGAAGGGTATCAATCAGATGCATTGATTGCATGGGTGATTACTTCGATTAATACAAATAAAAAATACTTGAAAAAAATTCGTTTAAATTTTTTCATACAAAACGGCAATTTCATAGGTAACCTGACCTATTATTTTGAGTATAGAATAAAAGGGATTTAGAAAAAATAAAGGTATAAATATGGCCGTTTACGATTTAATGAATATGATATTAAGAAGCGTCTATGGAAAAGTACCAGTTTGCGCAATTTTAACTGATATAACGAGGGCCTTTGACTGTGTTGACCATAAAACTGTTACAAAAGTTAAACATGATAGATGTCAGAGGAAATATGCATGATTTCTTAAGATCATTATCTCAGCAACCGAAAACAGCTCAGAAATTTCAAAAATATGTGAAAAACTAAGCGTGAGGAAAAATACTTATCGGAGCGTCGACTTATTAGGTATGGTGTACCACAGGGTACTGTTTTGGGCCCTTTCTTATTTTTAATTTATATTAACGATTTGCCACGACGCATAAAACATCCCATGGTCTTAACCACTGACGATAGTACTGCCTTGATCAAAATAATTTGACGATTAATATACTTAAGACTAATGTTATGCATTTTTATCAACGGATACCACCACAAACTTTAAATTTAAATTACAATGGACAAAAAATAGACCAAGTGCAAGTTGCTAAATTTTTAGGTATAATTATAGATAGTCAACTAACCTGTAAACCACACGCAGAAGAAGTATGCAAAACATTAAGTACAGCAGCGTATGTGATTTTTAATCTATCCAGGAAAGTGAATATGCCCACCAGATTAGTTGCTTACCATGGTTTAGTGGCGTCAATTCTGAGATTCGGGATAATATTCTGGGGAACGGTGCATAAGGGCAATGTGTAACATGAAAGGAACAGATAGTTGTGTACCTGTATTCAAGTCCCTAAATTTGCTAACATTCCCATCACTTTACATTTTCGAAATAGCTATTTTTGTTAAATCAAATACGCATCTCTTTAATAAATCGTATACAAACATGCTACGTGTTAGTGGTCAAAACACTGCATTAATAAGGAAAAGTGTTTTATGTATGTGCCCGGTTATCTTTAACAAAATACCCAATGGAATTAAAAACGAGTCCATTGCACTGTTTAAAAAGAAATTGACAGTCTTATTTATTGATAAATGTTATTACTCCATTTGTGAATTTCTAAATGACAAAACTAATTTAAGGTAAAATGTATAAGGATCTCTAATTATAAAACAACTGCATTTTTTTTGTACCTACTTTCTATGCAAATAAATAATTATTTTATTCTATTCTATTATTTGACATTATATACCTACAATATTCTATATTTTTTATTGAATTAGATTTGTTACAGCTGTAGTGGCAATCATGTCATTTGGTTTAAATACGTCTTTATTTTTATTATTTTATTTATAAAGAAAGAAAGAAAAGAAAGAAAATACGTTTATTCTGCACAAACAAAACGCACATTTAAATAAAATAAAAACACAAAATACACAAATACAAAAGTAGCCAAAAGCCTCGTATTCAGCCAAGAAACAAACGCTATTTATAAAATTGATTCATTCATCGGTTGATGTCAAGGCCACAGACAAAGACAATATTACGTAATTACTGTAACACTAACAACATTACATACTCTGTGGTTGCGACATTGGCAAATGACAACAAAAACATAACAAAAACAAAATGCCGATTTCAGAGTAAACTACTTTTGTAATAAATAATAAGAAAAATTAAACTGTGCGTCGCATCTGTGCAAGAACAGGTCATTGCTCAGCGAAATGCTGTGACTTCGGATGAACCTAACGTCAACAGCGCTGGTTTTCAGCAATTACCTAAGGAATGACACATTGACGTCCCCCCGTGTGCTGTAATTATATCGGGTAAGTATTATTTTTCATTTTTCACTGAAATATGTGTGATTCAACGGAATATAGTATGTTCACATAATATTAGTAATAAAATAAAAATATATATCTGCATTTGTGCGTAACATAAATTTAAGAAATAATAATAATACATTAAATAATACAATGAGAATATAAAATAAGCACGAAATTACCATTTAAACGTAGTGTACAGTCTGGTGTGTTTTCCTATTCATTCCTTTTTTTAGCAATTATAATAATTTAGATAATTCACGAACAATCTATAAATAAGCCTGCATTTATACACCATACATTCTTAGATGCGCCATGGGAATTGCGATTTGTGACTCGCTCGATGGCGTGGCGGCCATTTGCAAAACAGTAGGCGTCGTGGTATGGGGTTGGTAAAAGTCAACCATGCTTTTTCAGTCAAAACGGTAAATAAGCTAATTGGTACAGATTGATAGTGTTATTTATGGATTCTTTAATATTATTCTAGTGGGATGACATGGATCCATTGATGTACGAAGGAGTAAGATCCACCGACATACGGAATGCAAAACCTAACCGCCGTCGAAGCCTCCTCGTAAGTAATACTAAAGGATTTATTAAACTCAATGCAACAGAATCCCAGCCAAACATTAAATAAAATTGGTAATTCTTCTGAACTTCATTGAAATTATATACCCATTGTCCCATCTAGATAATACAACTTCAGGACTCACAGCAAACGCGCCACAGATAACTGAGGACCACCAATCCCTTATGACAATGACACAGACCGGGCCTAAACAGGGAGGAATCAAACAAAGGCCACTCACACTGCTGGAAATCCAAATCCATTGCCCGTAGGCCATGACCCTTGAGGTAAGTACAAAAAGAGCAGTTATTATTACCAATTCTAATTTTACAATCAAGTGGATTGCTGTATCTTCATGAAATATTTCTTTAAGATATTCAGAAAATGCTTTTTTGTTCTCAGGACTCTTACTGGTGGAGGAATGTTATTCCAACAGTGTGTGGCGGCGTATCTGAAGCTCCCCCTGAATGCTGCGGTCCTATGCTTTGATGTACAAAGAGGATTGGTAGTAAAACGTGGTTCGTATTTGCTCTGTCTCCAACTTAACTTCTTAAAAAGATAGTGTGGCTTTTGTGTAGTTACTACTCCAAAAAGTAAACTGGCCATATGTAACTTTCTCCTAGCAGCCATTTTCAAAATATTATTGTCATTTATAAAAGGAGTGACATGACTTCTACGAGGTATCGTTACACAGAAGCGTGTACATGCATTTTGTATGCGTTGTATCAGCTTTTCAGTTCTTGCTAACAGGCATGGGCCATACACGGTATCACAGTAGTTAAGTCTTGATAAAATTAGGCTATCTACTAATTGTTTACGTAGGTCAACACTCAGGTAGTCTCTAATTGAATATAAGAGTTTCAATCTATAAAAACAATTCCTCATGGCGTTACCTATGTGTTTCTCAAATCGAAGTTCAGGATCCATGCTTAACCCAAGGTTGCACGCTATCTCTACCCTATCAATTTTGTCCCCCCTAATGACAACCTCTGGCTTGGCTGACAGTATAGCGCTAATCATTTTTCTACTTCCTAAAACCATAAATTTAGATTTCTGTGGGTTTAATACGAGTGAGTTATTATCCGACCATACCACCACTCTTTCAAGATCGTCATTAATTTTTCCCACTGCCGCCAATGTATCAGCTGGCTTAAAATTTATATATAATTGGATGTCATCTGCATACATATGATAACTGCAATGCTGGAATGACATAATAATGTCTGCGCTGTAAAGGATATACAGAAGGGGCCCTAAAATTGATCCTTGAGGCACGCCACGTAACACTTGACGAGGGGGGGATGACACCTTTGATCCATCCTCCTTCTGGATTTCAACGAGCTGTGACCTATTTTGCAAGTAGCTAGCGAACCACAGTATTGTTTCTGTTGTAAAACCATAATAGGCCAACTTAGAAAGTAACAGAGTGGTGTTTATTGCATCGAAGGCCCGCGAAAAATCAAGAAGTGCGAGTATCGTTCCCTCCCCCCTGTCCCGTGCTTCTAGGATATTTCCTACTACGTCAGAAAGAGCTGTAGCCGTCCCACGACCTTTCCTAAAACCAGACTGAAGATCAGGAAGCATATTATTTGTTTCTAAATATTCCAACATTTGGTTATAAACCACCCTCTCTAAGACTTTCGATAGACAAGGCAGAATACTAACAGGTCGTAGGTCTTTAAAAGTACTTGGGTTACTAATTTTGGGTAAAGGACGCACAATAGCACACTTCCATAAGTCAGGGAAAGTGTGGGTATCTATTGACTTATTTACTATTGTGGTGATAGCCTGAAGGGTGGTTGGTAACGTTAGCATTATCATATCCAAACTCACTCCATCAATCCCTTTAGCATTAGACCCCAAGCTCTTAATAATTTTCGAAATTTCCTCGTCATTAATATTTTGTAGCTCAAATTGGGTTTCACTAAATTTATTAGTATCAAAATATAATAGTTGCGATGTGGGCACCAAGCACTGACCTGGTACATTCAAAAATGCCTTGTTTATTTCGTCTGGTTCATTAAATTGTCCTGGAAGCATACCATCACTATGCTCTGAGAAAACATCAGATTTGAGACTTTTCCAAAGCTTTTTGGGGTTTTTTATCTGAGTATTAATATGCCTGTCAAAGTATACCTTCCTTTCCTGCATTAGTGCTGTAGCAGCTTGTTTTTTTAAATCCAAATAATATTTTTTTGTAGTATCTAGTTTGTCCTTATGATAATTATTTTTTGCCTCGTCTCGCAGCTTAATCATCAATTTAATGTTATCTGTGATCCACGGCGTGGGTCGGTCTCTAAATATCCTACTTTTTATGGGGGCATGTAAGTCATATAATTGGGTGATAAAGACATTAAAATGTTCAATCATGCTATTAACATCTGACAGTGAACCAATTTCCAACCATGGCATTAATTTCAGATCCACTACAAAATACTCTGTCAATATATCCCTTAGAGGCCGATACACAACCATCCTAGGTTTGCTATTTACCTTCTTTATGACAGTATCACATACAACAAATGAGTGATGACCAAGTTCACTGACATGACTGACTAATACATTACGAACCCCTACATCGGTACAGATCACGTCTATGAGAGTGCTACTATCCCCTACAAAATGTGTTGGTGACTGTACTACCTGATTTAGATTGGTGTAATTTAGGAATTCCATCATCTCAATAGTTTTCGTACTATTCATATCCAATAGATTAACATTGAAATCCCCCAGTAACACCAAATTATCGTAAGGAGCCAATGCGCTAATACTGTCAGTTATACCATCCAGAAATGTTGCCAATTCAAACCAGGGTGGTCTGTATGCAGTGCCAATCAACAATCTTCTACCATTGATAGTTAGGTTCAACCACATTTGTTCCACATCAGACTGCTCTGAGTATGACCGTACGCGCGCCCTAATTCCCGTTTTAATGTAAAACGCGACACCTCCGCCTCGTCCCCCACGTATAGTCACAGGGCGCGGCACGTGCTTTAACCTATATCCAGGGACCTTAGGCGCGCGGCCCTCCTCCCCAGGTCGCAGCCACGTTTCGTTGATTGCCATTATATCCACTGAGTGTTGTGACATTGCAATTAGAAACTCGTCCTGTTTAGTTGCCAGAGAGCCCGCATTGAATAAACCTAACTTTAGTGATTTTGATTTAGTCATGGAATGTAAATAGTAATGACTGTATATGTATATTTAGATAGTAAGGATAATATTTTATTAATATATTTAGTATAGTGCTTTTGTTTATTTATCTTGTGTAAATAATAATTGTACATAAGTGTTAGTTTTGGTGATAAATAAATATCTATGTTACCTTTAAAATAATTCTCCCAATCATTATGAGCTGAAAATAATAAAATATATTTATTATTTGTAAATAATGTTGTTGTTTGTGTATAGATAATAATATGTGTAGATAATATAACTATGTTCCTCATTCGATTACAGTACTCACTCTGATATTCCCAGCTCCCCAGATCACGACAGATACGACACACAGACATCATGTTTACTAAACGATTACAACTAGAAAAACTATGAATTAATACATAAAAATGTGCAACATCAAACAAATATTTATTTGTAAGTGTCCGTGTAAGGTCCAATAAACTGACTAATATCTTCCTCAGATGCAATCCTGTGAGTGGGTTCTCCAGGCTTTTGCCGGACCAAGATGCGACCGCGCTTCGTCCATACGAATCGCCATCCATGAATCCCTGCAGCTGCCTTTGTTGTGCGAAATAATTGCTGATTCATCCTGGTCAGCCTCTCATTTACAAAGAAGCGTACGGGTTTCCCAGTGAGTCCGAGACTTTCTGTTGTGGCGTCACGTCGCACGCGGGCGCCGTTCAACACTGCGTCACGCTGGTCACGTCGAGCGAGGCGCACCATGATAGCGCGAGGGCGGGGCTCTGTTGAAGCTATGGGGCTTGTCGCTTTAATGTGTCTGCCGCCAACTCGCTCTGCGCTCACGATGTCACGGTCCTCCAAAGCGACTCCTAGCTTTGTGGCAATCAGCTGAAACAGGTGTGTTGGGTTTTCCACTTGCGTCTCAGGTACGTTCGCGATCACCAGATCGTTTGCCATCAGCTCCTGATCCCTGTCATTGAGGTCCCTCTTGAGCTGTTGAACCACACTCTCCACCGCATTTAAATTTGTTGTCGGATCGCAACCGGCATCGTGACACTTTTCAAGCGCCTCCAGTCTTGACTCGATCCCATCCATGCGCGTGTGACACGAGTCGTTAGAGGCCTTCAGCTCCGCTACGTCTTTCCGAAGCTCTGAGACTTCAAACCGCAAGGTGCGTATCTCCTCCACTACCAATCTCAGAGTAGAGCCTACGTCCGGCGGGAACTCGGGGATCACAGGCGACGACGGTGCAGCGATTGACTGGGGCGTCAACGGTGCAGCAGTCGACAGAGATGTCGGCGATGCGGCAGTTGACATTTGCGTCGTCATAGGCGTCGTGGGCTCCTCACTCTGTATTTCTGCCACACACCCTCGTACCGGCGTTTCGGCCTTATTGTCCCTACGGACATGTTTCTTGCACTCAGGGCAATGCCAGGCAGATACTATGGGGCCTTTCGTAGGGAGGGCGACGCACACTCGGTGATAAGAGACACTACACTTTGCGCACCTAGCAGTGTCAACCGCTGACACAAATTTACCGCATCCACCGCACTTCACCGCCATTCTAATTGCAGGAATAAGTTCAAAGAACCCCTACTGTGACACACAAAGATTATTTACTTTGGATATTATTATTGTCGTTGTGATTATTATTGTCGCAAACTTATTTTATAAAAATGAGGGTATTTATATTGTGGTATTTATATTTTATTTTGGTTAATATAAGAATTATGTACTTTAGGAACACTCACAAGACCTCACTACACTGTATATACTGTATTATGTTGATAATGACTTAATTAAAAACTTTCTAGACACTTTAACGACGTTATTTTATTTTATTTCCGTGAAAAAAATCAGACTACGATCCCACCAGTAGAAACGTCAAAACGTCATTTATCTATTATATACATTCTTTTCTTTTAGATTTTGTGAATGTGAGAACGTTGTAGGCTTAACAGACTGTAGATCTGTCGACCATTTTCTATCGTGCTAAGTGCCTTGTACTTGTTGATAGGCCTACACTGTCCTCTCATACCTATTAACACTGTAATTTGAAAACATTGTAAAAAAAAAATACTTTTAAAATAGTAACCGTGGAGTTTCTTGCCGGCTCTTCTCCATAGGTAACGACCAATTGGAACCATGCACCCAGCTTCTGACGTTTCATAAGTGCCCTTGTAGGTTTATCTATACTTATAATAAATCTGTAGAGAGGTCAATTCTGTACATGATATATATTTTCAAAATAACTATCAGGGGGTAATTAGTGATCGATACTGATGCCAAAAATGCAATCAGTAAATTTTTTGTCTGTCTGTCTGTCTGTCTGTCTGTCTGTATGTTCCTTATAGAAACAAAAACTACTCGACGGATTTTAACGAAACTTGGTACAATTATTCTTCATACTCCTGGGGAGGTTATAGTATACTTTTCATCACGCTACAATCAATAGGAGCAGAGCAGTGAAGGGAAATGTTGGGAAAACGGGAGAAGTTGCTCCATTTTTTAAGCTTCCGTCGCGTGTGCAGCCTTAATGGTTAAAGCTACATAGAAATCATTTATGACGGAAATGTTCTACATAAAATTATCTAAAAAATATCCCACAACAGTATATGTCTATCTTTTATGGTTGACTCACAATAACACGTGTAACTCCCGATAGCTTAGCAGTTCGGAGCTTTCTGATTATATTTGTTTACTCTTACATTTATAATACTCTCACTCATCCCTAATTAAAAGAAGTTAATATTATTACCCATTCAATAAAAAAAGAATCATAGTAATCGGTATAGAAACACCAAACTTATACATGAAATACGCATAAATACGCTAATAAGCCATCGCGCCGTCGCACGTGAATACTGAATCATGCCATAAGGATTATTTTTGTGTAACGGTTGCCGCGCTCGACGCGGGTCGTGGCGGTAGGTCCGAGCGCGAGCTTCATTCAATATTTGGCTCACAGAGTACATGATTTGGCTGTTGATGCGTTCAGAGCGTTCGACCTTATTGACAGACAATAATTGATATTAACAAACCGTGCTTATCAGTGCGACTTTTAGTCTTTAAATAGTTTATTTGAATTTCTTTTGTTGTTATTTTATAAAATAGGTATTAGTTGTTTTGGTAGTGTTTAAATATTCGTTCAAATTACAAATTATTAATAGTTTGCATTTTATTTCTTTTTAGGTGAAGTAGTAGTAGAAGTAGAAGTAGTACGCATAGATTTTTAGATACCGATAGGTAAGTTTTGGCTAATTTATGTTCATTTTTATTTTTGTATTAAGTAGGTAAAAGCGTAGATACTTTTAATTATAGTAGTTATAGGTATTTATTTTTAAGTGAAGTAGGTATAGGTAGATAGTGTTGCTCAGGCGTTTCAGCTTTATTTTCATTTCTTTTTTTGTTGTAAGTTGTACATATTTCTGGGTATAATTCTATTAGAATATTTTAGTTTAAATAGGCACTTAGATTTTAAGTGTAAGGTACCTAGCTATAGTTAGGACCTCTAACGTAGGTTATTTTGTTAGGTAACTGACAGCCTTTCCGTTACCGTCGATTAAAAATAAAATACACAATGCCACCTAAAAAACGATTATCTTTATCTCGAACTTCGAGTAAAGCTAAGAGAATGAGAATTACGCGTTCTCAAGAATCGGCAGAGGAAAGAGCACATCGGTTAAATCTCTATGAGAGTTAGTGCCTCAACTTCTCGAGCCAATGAAAGCTCTCCAGAGAGAGAGATGCGATTAGCAGCTGACAGAGCGAGACGAGCTACATCACGGGCGTCTCAAAGCTCTTCTCAACGAGAGCTAAGGCGTACCATTGACTGAGAACAACATGCGTTATCCCGAGAAGCTGAAACTGCTTCACAACGAGAATTACGGCTTACAGCTGACCGCGAACGGCATACATTATCTCGCGAGTCCGAAACCTTCACTGAGAGCGAAGACCCACCGGAACCTTTGAAATCACTACTTTTAGGGGAACATGTGCAATCTAAACAGTTCTTAGACAATATTCGAACTTATAATAGTGCATTTGCGGTTCCTTATTGCGATATTTTTCAACAGTATTGTGGATTGACATATTATATTTCCCTACTAAAATACGAAAGTTAATCAGCTGTCTGTTACATCAAAACCACTGAACCGTGAGGAAGGTACTAACATATGGTACTTTTTTACGAAAAACGACGGAAACGCGGACGAAGTCGCGGGCAAAAGCTAGTGTGAAATAAAATATTTTTAATTTTGAATTATTATTATTATTTCGACATTGGTAATTGTGTGATAGTACGAAAGGAATTGTGTGTTAGTATGTAAGTCATTGAGTTATTTAATTTTAAATGTGAGTCTGTTGTTTCGACACCACTAACTTTATTATTATTTGTATGCTATGCTCTCGAGTAAAATGTAGCGAACTGACCATCTAATTATAACATCCTATTTTATTGAAACCTACATTTACGAATAAATTTGATTTGATTTGTAGTGATGCCAAAATTAAACATGTACCTATGGTTAATATGAAGTTTACATATACTGACTGTCACGTTACTCCGCATGTATTAATAAGGGGGTTATTGTTTAATTTCATGCTACTTCATGCGTCTGACCAGCAGTGACGGTATTCATTTATAGGTATGGACGAGCACTGACCTGGCACATTCCACGTGTGATTTTTGTCCGAACTTAATAATCTTGGAGAGCTGCGTGGGGCACTGGTCGTCCTCCTCGTCGCGGATGGCCGCCTTGCCGCGGAACAGGTCGATGGTGGTGCCTGCGGAGCGCATTCGTCAGTACCAACCCGTCACCCGTGCCAGCGACACCGCAGTGCGGCGCTGCGGGCACGCGGACATCACAATACAAACACCAGCAAGCTTCGAACAGTTTTTTGGGTTTGTATAGTTCAGATCTTCTGGTCTTCTTCTTCTCCGAGTCGATAGTACGATATTGTTTGATTTTTGTTTGTGGTAGAAAAGTCATACCGGGCGGAAGCAATCCCTGGTGTTGCTGCCACTTGAGTGCCTGACCCAGCAGTGCCAGCAGACGCGAGCTGGGCACCACGGACACCTCGCCGGCCAGCGCGGCGGCGATGGCAGCGCGGCGCCGCTCTTTGCCGCCGCCGCTGCCGTACGCCTCGCGCGGGTCGAAATACGAGCGCGCTAGTAGGTTCTCTACGACACAAAACGAACGCTTGTTACAACCCCGACTCATTATTTGTCACATGTCGTGCATTAGTTGGCACACCACTTGATTAGTCGCGTAGGCGGGTAGTTACCGAGGTGAATGTAGCGGTCGGTCTCCTGCTGCTTCATGAGCAGACAGGGGTGCGTTTGGCGCAGCAGCGAGCGCGCGGCGCCCAGCTCGCGCAGCTCGATGAGCTCCAGCACCACCTGCTCGTACAGTTCCATGAGCTTCTTGTCGGGCAGCTTGAGCGACGCCGTAGCCTTCAGCACCGTGTCCCAGTGCCCATTGTTGATATCAGCACAGAACCCGTCCACGCTGTCCACCGTGTTCAGCGACACGCCCGTCTCCTCCTGCGGAACAACAACTACTGCACTAACTACACTACACTAATAACACAGAAGATGCAGAAGTTCATGACTTATGGATGGAAACTGACTCTTTCCGAATTGGTATTTGGAAATAGTTGAAATATTTGAAACCGAGATATAATGGCAAAGAATAGGCTCCCGGAAAGTGTTGTGTCCGCTCCTACATTGAACTGCTTCAGTTCCGCCTGGACAGATTAAAATCACCATGCTATCTGAAACACATGGTCATGGTCAACAAAGCAGGTCAGTGTGTGACAATGGGGGCACGAGTCCTAATCCATTGACTAGCCTTTTCCCAACTATGTTGGGGTCTAACGCACACTGTGCAGTCAAGCATATTATAAGTTGGGGGATTACATCGCTGATAAAAATGCTTGGCTCAACGCTGGTCCTGCTCCACAAGCATAAACTAATTGATTAGCATTTGAAAATACCGTTGGAGCTGCTAAAGATTTTAAAAACTATTTTTGCATTGTATAAATTCAATGTCTTAGCATTGTATAATTGCATGGCACATGTGTGGGCACCATGTACCGACTATAAAGCTACCATTTAGGTACTGAGTATGTCTTTCATTGACTTTAATGTGCCCTGGCGGCTGAGAGTATGTCATGCTCACTCTAATGTCTCGCTGGCGGTGGCGCGTGTGTTGGATCATTTAGCTCCCTTCAAAATGGTTGAGCTGAATGGTGCTAATCCATGCGTCATGTTCGTGAACGGGCGCCGTCAGTAGGGACTGGTCATCTCTTAGCTGCCACGGCGATTTAAGTTTAATTTATATTTTTATTTCTAACGGACGCTTTTAATGTTTTGCATCGTTCTCACATGTAGACCGGGGACAATTAAAACAGGTCATGATTGCAACAACATCAATATCTCGAAAACCATGGTACCCACGTGTGTGACGCGTCGTTCGTTACTTCATCGGCCATGTTCGGTTTCGTGGTTAGTGCGGCTCGAGCCAGCGAGCGACGCAGTTGTGCAAAGGACGTCTTGACGAATTTCGCGCGAAAAAGTAAGTTTTTACGATTTTATAACTTTTGTTATTACCTATTCAAGTCTTGTTGTTTGACAGTTGTTCTTAGTTTGGAGTCTTGCTTAGCTATCTAAGAGTGTTTTTATTACGGTTGATTAATACTAAAGTCAATACAAAACGAAATATTGAGTATTGAAGTAGAAAATGCGTGATGGGTACGTTTGAAACTACTTGTCTGTGGACGTTTGAAACGTTTCAACCGTACCCCGTTTACTCGACTGCACAGGGAAGAAGGGTTGTGTTTTTTAAATTGTAAATAATCTGTTTGATATTCTGACGCATCGATTTTTTTAAAATAAAGCATAGACAATGAAAATATAACTATTAAACCGGTTTTTCACTCACAATCGTAATTATAAAATTACATCTGATAGGCAACGCAATAACTCCAACGACCTTTAAATAGAGCCCGTGAAATTAAGGTTAATTTATTTTTCATTCATCTTTTCTAGAGATGCCCAGAAAACGTAAACACGTTACAGACAGAAGAGTTCCAAGAACATATTTGCATATCAGCAAGCATACGATGAATTGTTATCTGGTAAATCGTTGAGGAAGGCTGCTGAAATGTTCGGTTTAGATCACGTCTCATTAGCACGATATAAAAAAAGAGAGAAAGCGCACCTGAAAATACTTCTGTTGATGATATAACAATGGGTTACAATTCGGCAAAAAAAATATTTACACCTGCTCAAGAAATGGTCACGTATGCAATCAAGTCAGCTGATATTTACTTTGGGCTAACCGCTAAGGACATGAGAAAACTGGCATATGATTTGACTGTACGCTACGAACTCCGAAGGCCTGCTACCTGGGATGAAAATGAGATTGCCGGAGTAGAGTGGTTCCGTGGATTTTTAGACCGCCATCCAGAATTGTCTGTCAGGTGTGCTCAAGCGTGATAATTTGGCGATGGTTCTTGATCGTGATAATTTTGAACACAAGGATATATACAATGTAGATGAAACGGGCATAACAATTAGAACGGGCAAAACATTGTCGAATTTAGTGAAGATTATTTTTATAAATATCTACCTATTTTTGACTAGTTTTAGGGTAAAAATTCCCAGAAATTACTTTTAAGTCATAAGTGGCAAATATTGGCTAAGTTGTTTGATCTTCTCTGAAATTAAATTTCACAAGAAGAGCCAAGCTTAATACGGGTCAATAAACGATTGTTATGATTGAAACAATGTTATGATTGAAACATTGTTATGATTGAAACTAGATGATTTTGTATGAGACTGGATAACCTTTTTTTCTCTCCCATGTAGTGCCATTCCAACATAATAGGATATTAAGACTGTCAATTATGTGAAATAGTATACAATAGCACAAATTAGAGCACTAAATTTATATAAATAAAATATATTTTGAGCTGTCATTGTTAAAGATGTTTTTGCATTTATAATTTTTGAAATGTTAATGTTAAGTTGACTGACTTGTCACGATCTCAATAAATATATTTAGTGGTAAGGAAAATTGTTAAGACTCATTAAAAACCTTTAGTAGTTTCCAAAATATTTTCAGTGTTTCAATTATCCCTACATACTGTTTCAACCGTCCTTCGGTTGGGGTCAATAGAACCACTGTGCCCGGTCTTCTTTAATAGGTGATTGTAGCTTAACTATTCAAAATAGAGATCTAGATTATGTTTAATTTGGGAACTAGTTAACGACCCTTTCAACGATATAAATATGAGGGATGTGGGTGCTATAGATACTTCACTGCACACGGTTTAAGTAAAATTGTTTCAGTTGTCCCCGGTCTACCCTATAACTTCAACTTGAATGATGTAACCAATATTATGTAACCATTTTATTTTATTTAAAAGAGTGTCCGTGGATTTTCTTGCCCGTTCTTCTCCATAGGTACCTACTACGCTTTGGAATGGGCGACTAGCTTCATATTTCTGACTGACCGACCCCTTGACTATTCAAAAGTGTCTGTAATTGGTTTATTTGAAATAAATGCTTTGAGTTTGAGTTTGGCTGTTTGCAGTCTAACCGGATCCCGCTGAGTACCAGTATTTTACATGGAGCGACTGCCTATCTGACCTGCACAACCCAGTAACTGGGTAATACGATACCCCTTGTTAACACTGGTTGTCAGACTTTCGGGCGACGTCCCTTAATAACTGGTAAAGATCCACGAATGACAGCCGGGACCAACGACTTAACGTACTTTCCGAAGCACGGAAAGAAAAATAAAAAGGGCCAGGAATTGAACCCTGAGACAAAAGAACCCGGGGATCGCTTGCCGTTAACGTCCTCTTTGGATCCTATTATCCAAATAAGAAATAAGAAGATACAATGCAGTGTTTCTAACACCATAGCGATGCAATTTCCTGACCAATGTATCATGAGAAACACAATCGAAAGCCTTAGATAAGTCACAAAAAATACCTAGGGCATCATGTGACTTCTCCCAGGCCTCAAAAATATGTGCAAGAAGCTCAACACCAGCGTCGTAAGTCTAGTGACCCCTTGTGAAACCGAATTGTTTACTATTTAATAATTTATGTTTATTAAAATGTCTTTGCAATTGATCTAGCATAAATTTTTCAAATATTTTACTAAAGGTGGGAAGCACAGAAATTGGTCTAAAGTTCGTGGGGTCTGATATGCTGCCCGATTTAAACAAAGGTATTATTTTACTAGTCTTCATTAAGTCAGGAATTACACCACAGTCAATACATTTATTAAAGATAAATGCTAATTCAAGCGCTAGAGTGCTGATTATGCATTTTGCAACCGCTACGGAATTTCCCCACAGATTAGCAGGTTTTTTAACATTGAGCGTATTGAAACTTTTTATAATATCTCGAGCACTAACATAGTCGAAATTAAATTCATGGTTACAATTACCAACATTTTCTTTCAATAGGGACTCGGCAACAGTGACGACGTAGAAGAAAGAAGTACGAACCACCCACACACTGACGACGGAACAGACTCAATGAGCATTGTTACAGTAGACCCTGACCAATTAGTCTCGACAAATCATACCCAACCCGATACTGAAAACAACGGCATCCCGATTTTATCTGATGCAATAGATAAACAACTGAAACAATTCTATATTAGGTCTACCCCGGGTTCAACATATAGAGTAGACAATAGACCAACTAATTTTAGGACTGTTATTAAAGACGTTTTCATCCCGGTAAACAATACGGAACCCGAAATCATCAGGTTCCTAAAAGAGCACACAATAGCAGACCGTATCTTCCACTGTTATTTCTACGATGAAAATTTATACTTGGCCTTCTCGAGAGTCTACACTACAATTTTCAATGACAGAGGTCCTAAACTTATAAGATGTACGACACGAGTTACCCTTGTTGAAAACAAAACTGAGCAACAAGAACTCATTAAGCGATATCACGAAGGCAAATCGTCACATAGAGGTATTCAGGAAACGTATAAACAACTCCACAGAAATTATCACTGGCCCAATATGCTATTGTCAATCCAAATATACATTAATCAATGCGACATGTGTTTAAGAGCTAAATACGAAAGAAACCCTTTGAAACCCCCACTAACGTTAACCGAGACACCTACGAAACCGTTTCAACATCTGTTTATGGACTTATATTCCACTGGAGGTGCGACATTCCTGACAATTAAAAATAATTTTTCAAAATTTGCCCAGGCTGTACCGCTAAATGCTTCAAGCAGCGTTCATATCTCAGAAGCTTTATTACAAGTATTTTCTATACAAGGATTACCTCTGAAAATTACCACAGACTCAGACACGAAATTCGACAACGACGTCATAAAGGAAATATGCGCGTCTCACGACATTAACATACACTTCACGACTCCTTATAATCCGAATTCAAACTCACCCATTGAACGCTTTCACTGTACCATTGCTGAAATAATAAGAATTCAGAGAATGACAAATAAAGATGACCCTATACAATTACTGATGAAGTACGCCATTATGGCCTACAATAATGCCATCCATTCTACGACAGGCGATACACCGCGTGAGCTTTTATTTGGTCATACAGCATCCAGAAATCCACTAGAACTATACTACCCTAAAGAGTTCTATCAGGACTATGTCCTTAACCATCGCAAAAATGCAGAAGCAGTACAGAAGTGCATAACAGCTCACGTATCTAAAAATAAAGAGCAGGTGATAGAAAAACGGAATCAGGCTGCTGAGGCGATCACGTTGAAGGTAGGTGAAACTGTATATAAGCAGGTTGCAGAGACTACGAGGAGTGACAAAACGAAGCCAGTATTTAAAGGTCCGTATAAGATTATTCACCTTCATCCTAACAAAGTTGCCGAAATCATAGGAAGCCACCCCAACTCAAAATCCATCAGAGTTCATTTCAAACTTTTACGCAGACATCTTGTTCCAGGACCCTCGCCTCAGTAACCTTCCTGTTCTACGCAACCGCCAACCTGACTCTTAACCCCGTAGATAACGTCAACGGCATCCTTTTATTAAAACAAGGTCAAATTTTGAAGCAAGTAGATACGTTTAGTTTGGCCTGCGTGTAGAACTGATAATTTTACCGTACAAAGTGCGTTTGTAAGAAAAAGCGCCATTCGCGGTGGATCTTTAGTTCTTGTTTCAAACAAGTTGAAATGTAAACAACGTTTAGATTTAGTTAATCTTTCCATTGAGCGCACTATTGAGTTGTCTTGTGTTGAACTCGAGCGATACGTTATAATTTGCGTTTATCGACCCCCCTCTGGTGATTTTATTAGTTTTGAATCGGTAATGGAGGATTCACTCAATAGGTTAAAATCAAGTAATAAAAGTATAATTTTATGTGGAGATTTTAATATTAATATTCTAGATGTTACTCCTTTAAGTACTAGACTTCTTAATCTCTTTAGGTCTTATAATTTAATTAACTTGTTTTTTGAACCTACTAGGATCACAGCAACTTCGTCAACTTGTCTTGATAATATATTTAGTGATTGTGATGCCAAAAATAAATTAGTGTCATGTGACTTAACCTCAGACCACTGTGGTTTATTAGCTAGTTTCCCCATGCCATTACATAAAAAGCCGCATAAAATAGAATGTAGGCCTTATACAGCTAGTCGTTGCAATAAGTTTAAAAATAATATAGCTCATAGAATTACACCATCTATAGTAGAACACGAGAATCCGAATGAAATCTATGGAGCCCTTTTTGATGTTGTGCAAAAAGAGTACCAATCTACTTTCAAGACTAAAACTATTAAAATAAATGGCACCTCCGTTGGCTTTAACCAATGGGCCACTCCAGGTATTTATAAAAGTAGAGCGAGACTATACGAGTTATATGGTTTGAAAAAATATAGGTTTGATACTCCTTTCGTAGAGTATGTCAAAAATTATTCAAAATTATTTAAAAAGGTTAGTGCTTTTGCTAAATCTAAATTTTTAAGCGATAAAATTAAAAATTCCAATAATAAGGTAAAAACCACTTGGAACATTATTAATGATGAAATGGGTAAATCGGTTAAGCAAGATAAACAACTTGAGATTATGGTCGACAATAAATTAGTTACTAAAGCAGCTGACGTAGCTGAGGCGTTTAATGAGTTTTTTGCAAACATACCTATAACCACGACTCGCTCCTTAAATTCGTCCCCGTCTAAAGCTGAAAACCTTTTGTTTAGTAGTGTGTCTAAAAGTAGTCGCTTATTCAGCTTCGAACATGTTACGCCGCGTGATGTAGTTAATGTTTTTAACACACTCAAGTCAAAAAACACTGGTGATTACTGGGGCATCTCCATTAAACTTTTAAGCAATATAATAGACATCGTAGCCCCATATCTAGCTGTTACTTTTAATAAATGTGTTGATTTAGGAACTTTTCCTGACCTCATGAAGAGTAGTAAAGTCATACCATTATTTAAATCAGGTAATAAAAATGATGTTGGCAATTTCAGGCCTATTTCTATCTTACCAGCATTTAGCAAAATATTTGAAAAGTTAATACTCAAGCAGTTGCTAATCCATTTTAATTTAAATAGCCTCCTCCATAATGAACAATATGGCTTTACAAAGGGTCGTTCGACCACAGATGCGGGTGTTGCTCTGCTAAAACACATATTTAACGCATGGGAGAACTCGCAAAATGCTATTGGGGTTTTCTGTGATCTCTCCAAAGCCTTTGATTGCGTGCACCATGACACGCTTTTGCGTAAACTGCGTCATTACGGTGTGCAAAATGAAGCTCTCAACCTTATAAATTCTTATTTACATAATAGGTCCCAATGTGTAGATGTTAATGGTGTGAAATCTTCCGGGCTGCCAGTTCAGTTAGGTGTGTCTCAAGGCTCAATACTGGGTCCATTCTTGTTCTTAGTCTATATCAATGACTTACCATTCTATTTAAAGGGTATCTGTGAAGTTGTACTGTTTGCAGATGATACGTCACTTATTTTTAAAGTAGACAGGAATAGACAAGACTTTGACGATGTAAACAGTGCACTCTCAATGGTTACGGATTGGTTTTCGTCAAATAACCTAGTTCTCAATAGCAAGAAAACCAAATGTGTAAAGTTCGCCCTTCCAAATGTTAGAAATCTAGGACCCAACATCGTCTTAGATAAAGAGTCACTTGAAACTGTAAACACGGCAGTTTTTCTGGGCATAACAGTAGATGCCAAACTTCAGTGGGGCCAACATATATCGAGCCTAGCGGGAAGGCTCAGTTCGGCCGCCTACGCCGTCAGGAAAGTAAGACAATACACTGACGTTGATACAGCTCGGTTAGTCTATTTTAGTTATTTTCATTGCGTTATGTCCTACGGTATTCTGCTGTGGGGCAAAGCTGCTGATATTCAAAATATATTTGTCCTTCAAAAACGAGCTGTTCGAGCAATTTACCAGCTCGGTGCCAGAGTTTCTCTGAGAGATTTTTTCAAAGATATCGGTATCCTCACAGTGGCATCACAATTCATTTTCGCCAACATATTATATATTAGGCAAAATATACACTTATATACTAAAAACAGTGATATTCACAATGTTAACACTAGAAATAAGGACAAACTACGTACTCCCTTTCACCGGCTTCATAAGGTTCATAACTCATTTGTTGGGCTTGGTATAACCTTTTATAACAAGCTACCTTCTTCTTTGCTAGATTTGCCTTTTAATGCGTTCAAAACTAAAGTAAAATCCAACCTCTCTTCAAAGGCATACTATTCTATCAACGACTACTTAAATGATAAGAATAGTTGGTCGCTGTGATTAACTCAAGACAATGTTTAAATGTTCTTTCTCCAGAATTAGCTTACTTACTGACAGGTTATATGAGTTTATATAATTGTTTATAATTTTACTAATTTTACTTTATTTATTGTTGACATAATCTACTCATTACAATGTTTTTTTTTATGAGTTGTATTGCAATATGTGGTTAGCTAGCGACCTCGATAATTTTTTACTTTACCTCAATGGTCCTAGTTTATCAATTATAACTTCTAGTTACAGCTATATGTAAGCGGGCACGCCCTTTATGTCTGGAGGCTTTTATTTAGATATTGTTTTCGTTAAGTTATTTTTATTTCTGCTTGAGTATAGTTCTCGATGTTTTTGGTTGGTATATTGGCGTGTGCTAGCTGTCATATGGCTATTAATTTTATAATTTAAATTATGTTTTGTGTTGCGTAATGTAAATATCATTTTGCATACTATTATATAGAATCTTTTTTACTGAACAGACAGCTGTGCTGCTGGGGAGTTTGTTGCGCCACTTCTTCTTCCCAGCTAAAGCACTAGGAAGTGGTGAAGGGTGGGCGTTTTGGGGGACTGTCTTAAGTAATTTTGACGTTCGAAAAGTGCTGATTCTCAGCCTAGTTTGAATAAATGACTTTTGAATTTTGAATTGAATTTTTGAATTTTAACGTATCCTATTTACATGAAATAACTTTAAAACTTATGTCCTTATATGCCAATACTAAAGCTGCAGAAAATAATGAGCAATTAAATAGGGCATACAAACATCAAATAGATAATAGCTTAAATTTAATAAGTAAGAAAATAGTGTTTATTGCACCGCACCATAGGTTTAGACGTGGTTTTATTAACGGCCTAGGTTCCATTGTTAAAGTTAAAACCATAACAGGCAATTTAGATTATGAAGATGCTATTAAATTCGAAAATGAAATATCAAAATTACAAAATTCTGTAAATAAAATTAATGTATCTCAAAAGCAATCATTATTCATAGCAAAACATGCAGTTGAAGAGTATAGTAAACAGATTAAGCTTTTAGACGAGAACCAGAAAAAACTAAGTCAAACGTTAAGAAATACCACTTTTAATAATAATATTATAGTAAATTGGTTGCACTTTTTAGATTTATATATACAAATAGATTTCAGTCTGCAACTGCTGTTAGACAAGTTAATAATTTTAGAAGACGCCATGACTTTTGCTCAGTTAGAAGTCATGCATCCAAGCACTGTATCCCCGCACATTCTTTTAAACGAAATATTAGTTATTCAGAAATCATACAAACTCAAACTCAAAGCATTTATTTCAATTAAACCATTTACAGGCACTTTTGAATTGTCAAAGAGTCGGTCAGTTAGTCAGAAAGTTGAAGCTAGTTGCCCATTCCAAAACGTAGATCTCTATGGAGAAGAACGGGCAAGAAACTCCAAGGACACTCTTTTAAATATACCTAGAAATTACAAAATCCTGGGTACATTACTTTTGTTGCTTCTATATGTGAGAACAATGTAAAATAAAATAATAATCAAAAACGATTAAAAATATAAGATTAAAAATAAGCATTGGCAAAAATGCTTCTAAATTATACAAAACTATAGTTTGCAATGAATTTGTGAAATTAAAAGAATTTTACTACCAAAAAGAAAAAAAAAAAACATTATTAACTTTTGGAGTATTCAACAATTAAACCTTGGTTAAGTAAAAATAAAAAGTAAACATTAAGTTCGTAAAGTCAGAAAAAATAAAAAAGGGGAAGCAACTCTTCCAAAAATAAACATGTTAACTAGTGAGCCCAAGTGGCTGTGGAGCAGGACCAGCATTAAGCCAAGCATTTTTATCTATGATATAATCATCCAACTTATAATATGCTTGTCTACATAGTGTGCGTTTAATGCAAGTTTTAAATTTCTTCTCATTTAGTTGAAGAATATCGAATGGTATTTTATTATAACATTTTACACAGTACCTACCCCATAAAAGAAGTGTGTACTTTAGACAACCTGAAACGTGGTTGATCTAATTTGTTCCTATTTCTTGTGTTAAAATTATGCCTGTCACTTATTTTACTAAAAAGATGTAAATTTTTTCGAACATACATAATGTTTTCATATATATACTGACAAGGCACCGTCATAATGTTAATTTTCTTAAACAGTTCCCTTAGAGATTCACGTCTGCGGAGGTTGTAGATGGCTCTGATAGCCCTCTTTTGCAGAATAAAGATAGAATCAATATCTGCGGCCCGTCCCCACAGCAAAATACCGTATGACATGATGCTATGAAAGTAACTAAAATAGACCAGTCTCGCGGTATCCACGTCTGTTAGTTGGCGGATTTTCCAAACAGCGTAAGCGGCTGAACTCAGCCGCCCTGCAAGTGATGTTAAGTGAGGACCCCACTGTAGTTTTGAGTCAAGCGTGATTCCCTGGAAAACTGTTTTTTCGACGAATTCTAGTGTCTCCTTATTCAATACAACGTGACATTCACTACTTCTAACATTCGGTAACGCGAATCTTATGCATTTCGTTTTCTTCTCATTTAATACTAAATTATTTACAGTAAACCAATTATGGACTTTTAGCATAGCGTTATTTACGTCGTCAAGTTCCTTTGCATGTCTGTTTACCTTAAAAATCAGTGAGGTGTCGTCAGCAAATAACACCATTTGTGGTCGGTTTTTCAATAAATGAGGTAAATCATTTATATATACTAAAAAGAGGAATGGACCCAATATCGAGCCCTGTGGTACACCCATTTTGACTTTTAAACCCAATGAATTTACACCGTTTATTTGAACTTGCTGCTGTCTACAATTTTAGACCAATGGATAGCGTTACTATTAGCAATATACACAGCTTAGAGAAGTCTATTAGTGTAAAAGCTTATTGTACAGATCACACGTTAACATTTATATTAGATATTCCTTCCATCGATACAAACCAATACGACCTAATCTATCTATACTCCATTCCCGACAAGCAAAACCTGGCCAAATATATGCCAATATTTTGTAAAAAAAAAATTATTTAAAAGAGTGTCCGTGGAGTTTCTTGCCCGTTCTTCTCCATATGTACCTACTACGCTTTGGAATGGGCAACTAGCTTCATATTTCTGACTGACCGACTTCTTGACAATTCAAAAGTGCCTGTAAATGGTTTAATTGAAATAAATGCTTTGAGTTTGAGTCTGGCAATCATTCCTAAATCCAAATACCTCTTACTGGGCACCAACGAGTACTCGTACCTAGAAGAAGACTGCAAACGGATCACACAAGATACACAACTCTGCACGTCGTTGAACACCCAGCCTGTTGATAAATCAGAAGACTGCATGATATCCCTTGTGAAACACCAAAACACAAACTGCACACGAGCCAAGATAGACCTCAAACAAGGAAGAATCCAGAAACTCCAAGACAACAAGTGGCTTATCATCCTGAAGGAAGAAGAAGTCCTAAGAAGTAAATGCGGAACTAAATCTGAATACAAGAGGATATCAGGAATACACATCGCCAGTATTACAAGTGATTGCCAAATGCAAGTACTTAACCGAACACTAACGACAAACATCAATACGGTCGCAGTAGACGAAATCATACCACTAGTAAAGCCGTCATTACAGAGGAAAACATCCATTTCAACCTACAATTGGAAGATATATCACTGGACAGTATTCACGAACTGATAGAACGAGCCGACAATTTACAAGAACCCACAATATTGATTGGCAGACTATGATGGCTACCAGTGGCGTGGCGTGATGAAACGAAAGAAGGAAGCCAGAGCTTTAAAAAAAAGAAGAAAAAAAAAAAAAGAGTGTTTATTAATTGTTATGACGTCACTTCAACTTTCATGGTGGCCGCGAAAAGTTACTTCTTGTTTACCTAACAAACGTGTATTTGTATTTCGATTTACTTTCCGAATAAGAGCTTCATGCAAATTAGTGAAAATAATATTCTATTCCTACCAGTCCCGAACTCATAACAGCTAGGTACCTACATGTTTTTTGATGAATTCGTCAGTTTAAAATGTAAAAGCATTATTCCAAGAACACGGGAAAATGTCGGGAAAATAACGGAAAATAACGGGTAATGTCTGCTGAATGTCCGAAAAAAATTCTACGAAGGAAATTTTTTCGGACGCACCTAACTCACTTTTATCCATAATTTTGGGTTTTTAGCAACTCGTTGCACAAAACAATTTATTACGTGCGAACTAACTGATAAAAACAAGTGACAGTTTGCATAAATATTGTGTGATTGACACTCTTTAATTTGAATAAATCGTACTTCTTCCAAAAAGGTTTTATATAATTATATGCAATTCTAACAGATGACCGAGTAAAGTGGGCTATTAACACCTTTCAGCCGTACAAGTCGGCAGGGCTGGATGGCATCTTCCCAGCCCTGCTGCAGTGGAGGGTGGACTATCTCACACCATGGCTGGTGGAGATATTTCGAGCCTGCATAGCACTCAGGCTCGTACCTGTCGCATGGCGCGAGGTGAAGGTCATTTTTATACCCAAACCTGGCAAAACCGACTACACGCAACCCAAGGCTTATAGGCCCATAAGCCTCACATCCTTCCTACTGAAAACCCTTGAGAGACTCTGTGACAGGCACATCCGAGACGGACCTCTTCGGGTAAAACCACTACACAAACAACAGCATGCGTACTCCACAGGCAAATCAACGGAATCAGCGCTCCACAGCGTGGTTTCCAAAATTGAATGTGCAGTGGATCACAAGTGCTCGGCACTGGCTGCCTTCATTGACATCGAGGGCGCCTTTGACAAAACCACGTTCAACAGTATAAACACGGCCCTCGACAGACACAGCATAGACTCGACACTGAGTGGCTGGATCACCAACATGCTCAAACTAAGGGCTGTACAAGTCACAGTAAATGACACTACGAGAGCCATCGTTGCGAAGGGATGCCCGCAAGGGGGAGTCCTCTCGCCTCTCCTATGGAACCTGGTAGTAGACAGCCTCATCAAAACACTCAACGACAAAGGTTATTTCACCGTAGGCTACGCTGACGACATAACCATAATAATTAACGGGACCCACGAAAACACACTATGCAACCTCATGCGTCATGCCCTGAAAATAGTAGAGGAATGGTGCAACAAGCACCAACTCTCAGTAAACCCTACAAAAACCGAACTGGTTCTCTTTACGAAGAAGAGGAAACTGACAACACTACAACTGCCACGATTCTTCGGAACAACCCTAAGCCTCTCAACTGAAACCAAATACCTGGGCATCTATCTGGACAAACAACTGAACTGGGCAAAACACACGAAATATATCACTACAAAAGCCAGGATATCCCTGTGGCAGTGCAAACGACTGCTTGGCCGGAATTGGGGAATCAGCCCCAAGGTCACCCACTGGTTATACACCACAGTCATCCGACCGATTATCACATACGGCTCACTGGTCTGGTGGCCCAGGACAGACCGGTGCACAGCCCAAAAAGATCTCGAAAAACTACAGCGGTTTGCTTGCGTCGCAATCACTGGTAGTATGAGAACTGCACCCACCGCCGCCCTACAGGCAATGCTGGGACTGCCACCTCTGCACCTCATCGTGCGGGAGGAGGCGGCCCTGGCCACCTTTAGGCTCCATTTAACAGGAACCCTATGCAACGACTCCAGAGTTAAGCACATACGCATTAAGGAGGATGCGATCAAACGTGAGCCAATGATGGCATCACCCTGCGACAAAGCCCCGAAAACACACCACTTTCAAAGGCACTACAATATAACACTTACAGAAGAACAGTGTGACTACTCAGGCCCAAAAGAGATGAGAGTTTACACCGACGGATCAAAGACCGACTCAGATACCGGAGTCGGAGTTTTCTCACATGACCTCAACATAAATATATCCAGACCGCTGGGAATGTTCAACACCGTCTATCAGGCGGAGTGTGTGGACATCATACAAGCGGTCCACGCCCTAGAAGCCAGGAGGGTTACGGACACCCACATACGCATACTCTCCGACAGCGCCTCAGTTCTCCAATCCTTACGGAAGAAATATACTACCTCGAAGCTAACACTAGAATGTCACGATGCACTAGAACAAATAACGGTATCTCGCCGCAACACAGTGACACTGCAATGGATAAAAGGACACAGCGGATCGCTAGGTAACGACGCGGCTGACGAACTTGCTAGACGTGGATCCAGCACGGCAGTCTGCGGACCCGAGCCTATCGTACCCATCCCCTTCAACCAAATACGCAGGTGGCTGCAGAAGTTCACCCACACACAAGCGGAACGCTGGTGGACCTCGACACCAGGTTGCAGGCAGTCAAAGGAGGCTATGCCATCTTTGGACAGCAGGCTGACCAGGCGTTTGCTACGCCTGGACAGGAACGGCCTGCGCCTGGTGACGGGGACCATCACGGGACACTGTTCGCTAAACAAGCACTTCCACACAATAGGCATAACGGACAGTCCTCTGTGCAGGGCGTGCATGGAGGCTGAGGAGACCGTTGCGCACGTGCTCTTCGAATGTACGGGCGTCACCCAGATTAGAACAGAAACCCTCGGGTCACCCAGATCATACACAGACGTTCTAAACAGACCAGGAGACCTAATCAGCTTCTGGAGGGAGGTGGGCTGGTTGGAATAACCACCAAACGGCCGCTATGGCCCACGCACAATGGTCCACCTGACGGACTAAGTGCGGAAACCAAACCCCCTAACATAGAACATAGAACATAGATGCAATTCTAAGAACCTTTTAATTCACCCTCGTGTACACTCACCCACTCACACACACACTTCCACAAACTCTCACACACAAACACGTTTGTTCACACTGAGACACAAACTCAATACAGGCTTCTTCTTTCCGCTTTTTGTTGTTACCATATTCTTTTTATTTTTGTTAATCTTTTTGCATAACATTCTGTAATATCTCCTACTGGGAGAGGGCACTGGCTCTTGTAACATAGGTCTACCACCTAGCACAGGAGTCAGGGACTTCACACTATTTTGTAACCACTCTCTTGTGTAATAAAGATTAATGAGTCTCCAGGCCCTGCAGTCAATTGCTTGACAAGCACGAAAAATCAGTCACGCGCGTCTAGGGACGACATTAGGAGTTTGTGACCAAATTCGGTTGTAGGTATAGCTCTATATCTATCGATACCTATGTCGAGACTGTAGGGGCGGCAGTCTCGACATAGATAGCGATCACATTTCTTCACATTATAAATTAATTCATGTGCGACAGCGTAGGCTTTACAAGTCTTAAGCAAATCTCTGATAGCCCCCGCAAATGGCCCCAGCAACACCATGTCGTCAGCATAGTTGATGTTGTTAATGCTAACCCCATCTACAGAGGTCATCTACGTAGAGGTTGAAGAGTCTGCATCAGACCTCCTTGTCTCACTCCAACCCCGGTGGACCATTGTGTGTGGGCCATAGCGGCCGTTGGTGGTTATTCCAATCAGAAATTAAGTAAATCTTCTGGTCAGTTCAGAACATCTGTGAAAGATCTGGGTGACCCGAGGGATACAGAGATTAAGAACTGAGAGTAAACTTTTTGTTAAACAACTGTAACTCTCAAAAAGGCTATAAATGAATAAATAAAATGTTCTCATTTATATGTATAATGTTTGATATCATTGGCCTAAAAGAGCTTGCTCCGATCACTGTTTATTAATAATTATTCCTTATGCACTCAATTCGCCCTCATGCAGTCAAGAGACTGGCACTTCTACAGCTTAAGAATATAACCAAGCAGACTAGCACCTCAACAACGTAACACAGTTATAACAAAATCTGAAGAATTTTGTTAGAAATCCAAAATCCATGGCTTCATGACATGGTTTGTAAAATTTGATTGTTCAACAACATAAGTCATCATGATCATAATCTGAAAAGCCTTTTTCCAACTATGTTGAGGTCGGCTTCCAGTCTTACCGGATGCAGCTGAATTCCAGTATTTTACATGGAGTTGCTCCCTCAACAACATAAATAACGCAATGAATATTGTTGAATTGTCGAATTGAAAGGCATTTTCATTGCAAGTGGGTCAGTGGTCTTAGAGGCGGAGGTACGTGGTTGGTAATAAATAATGGTGGTTTTCATAATAAATAATGTACGCGTACCTGCAGGGTCTGAAGTGTCTTAGTGAGGTTAGATTCCTTCAAGTATTGCTGGATCAGCCGAATAACACTGGAAATTTGAAGATATTCATCACTTTGTATGATTTACGGTGGTTAAGAAAACAATTATTTAATATATAAATTTATCAAACACTCACTCGGCAGATTCTATTTCAATAGACATAATTGTATGTATCTGGTTAGGTATTTAAAAAAAATCATATAATCACAGTCTGTAGCTGGATCCAAACGTAATTCAATTAAAATAGCAATTAGTTGACTATAATTAAATTGTGCCAACGTTTAATAATCAAAAACTTGGGTAAAACCGCGCGCACTATGTATGAAAATAAACAAACAATCTCGTATTTTGCTGAAAAAGAAATCTTTCTGGCACAGACTACATAGAGATACTACCCATCCATACTACCTAGGCAGTGTTGCCAACAGTTGTAATAGCTTACCACTAGAGTCAACTTTTAAAACCACCAGAAAACCACTAACAAAAAATTATCCCACACTTAAAATCACTGAATTTTCCACTAAAAAAATATTGTTTTACGAAATAAAATAAGTAAGTGTCATTAGTTTCCTTTAATAGCATGTCATAAAAATTAACAATTCGCTTATCAACATACCTACCATTCGTAGGTAAATTAGCGATTTCAATTTAGTTTTTTTTGTATTAAAGGTGACCTATGTGCGAGTGTTCTTAGACATGTTTGATGAAAATCGGTTGTGGGGGTGAAAGTAGGGAAGAAAATCCGAATGTCTGTAAATATACTTGAGTGGGGTCTCAAACTTAACAAAATCGACATTATATTAAGTAGGTACCTATAAAAAGTATAAAATAAAAAATTAAATTAAAAATTTAAAAAACCCTTAACACAAAAACCTAAGTTCCCTTTAAAAAGTAAAAAAATAACAAAACAAATACGTCACGTTGGGGGACCGCTCGGGGCGATCGTATCCTAAATGCAACATCGGTCCCCCAACGTGACGTATTTGTTTTGTTATTTTTTTACTTTTTAAAGGGAACTTAGGTTTTTGTGTTGGGGGTTTTTTAAATTTTTAATTGTAATTAAAATTGAATTTTACTAAACCACTAGGAAAATCCACTAGCCACTAAAACCAATATTTCGCCACTAAATAGGGGATCAAAACCACCAGTTTTAGTGGAAAATCCACTAAGTTGGCAACACTGTACCTAGGTATTTTTCTGGGATGAATATTAGAGGTGAGATATACTAGGTAAAATGCGTACTGAGTCTTAGAAGTACGCGTCCGTCTAAATACTTATTCCAAAAACTAGGTCCACGAGTATTTAGGCGTCTCAAGTTTATGAAGGTTTCATAACTAGCGAGTCTTCGCAAGTAATGGAGTATTTTCGTTTTATGGATTATAAACGTCTATCAGACTTAATCAGACTATGTGTACCTAGGGGTATTCATAGCTATTCTTCATTTTAAAATATTTTAAATTAAGTAAATCTTATTGCAAACTTCCCTTCATACTTTATACAGGCTTAGGACTGTCAGCTTATTTTATAACATAATATGGTATAATAGAAAAATAATTGTTGGTACGTATCAAATACTTCAAATAGGTACGTACCAACAATTTTTGTCAGAAAAGCTGGCTGGACTTTTACTTTATAATACTTAACAATTATAATAATAGAATAACAATTCACTATACACCATAACACCCGTCCACGAATTAAACAAAAGTCAGTTCTTTATTATTTACAATATAAGTCACTTTTTATTCATCTAGGATTGGGTAAATATACAAAACAATAAGCAATAGTCACCATTCCTGTGACGTAGAGCGACGTACTGATTTGAGTGATTTGAAAAAATAAACGAAAATTGTTTTGATGAAGTGGTAAGTACGTACGTAAATGTAAACAAACAATAATGAACACTGCTTGCCAAAGTAATAGTAACTCTAATTGTATTGTTATAAGGTTTAGAATCGCAAAGTAATAAATCGACTCACAATCTTCGAGTACCAAACCGAACGTCTCCGAGTTTCGACGAATTTTACCGAAACTGACCTTGTTGTGTGATACGTCATACGTATTATAGTATTCTTTGGTGTGAGTGAGTCGCAACTCCCAACTAGACACGAGTGTGGTAGTTCGCGTCAATTGTCAAACGTCGTACGCCTAAATACTCGAGACGCGTTTATGTGGTGAGCACGGAATAAGTCTTTACGCGTCCAGCCAAAAACCTATTCCAGTATATTATACGTCTCACCTCTAGTTTTTATGTACCTATCTGACGCATGTCCTATAGTGGACGTAGGGAAAAAAATTGGCAACACTGAATAAAAGTTGAAATAACCTCTGGAACTATCATTGGACGACGTGTCTAAAGTATACCTTTGCTCCTCTAACTACATCAGAGTATAAGGAAAAGAACAGGAAAGGCATATAACATCACATGTTAAACATCTGACAATAAGCCGGAATCATCATTCTTTGAAGTCTGTTGAGAATACGCTATCAAGATTTTGTTTACATTTTGATAAGTGTGCGTACGCGCAGCGGAATGTTGTTGAATTTAAAGATTTTAATTATGCAGATATTTAGTGTATGACGTCGTATAATTGTGTATGGTAAATAAAAATTTGTGCACGCAACCATTGTGGAGAAATTCACCAAAAACTGATTCCGCTGGGCGAACGTTGTCCTGGCGGAACTTTTTTTAATCCATAGACTTTAGAAGAAAAGAGATGTGTCCAAAAATTAGTGTGTATTTGTGTGTAATTGTGTATGTATGAATAAAACTAGTGCATGCATAAACTTCGGAGAAATTCAAGTTTCCGCTACGCGAACGTTTGGCCATTAGCTAGTTTTCATATAAAGCGCTCACATAGAGAGCTGTAGATTTTTACTTACAATGTTTTGAATTTGTTTATATTTGTTTAAAAAACAGATTTAGAAAAAAATCGTAGGGCTTAAAAGATAAAAATATAAACGTAAAATACGCTTATTAGGTCTTAGTTCTTAAAGTATGCACTTTGGGGTCTAGATTTTCACGTTTACACAAACCTTGTAAGTGTCTGCAACATGTTGCCAAGTATCAATGATGTTCCGTTAGTAACTAAAGAGTTATAGGACAAATTTACCATGAACAGATCACTGTTTACAAAGCAGTCAAATATCACGACGTTCTGAAGGAATTGCATGGTAATATGTATGTCAATAATTAGTGTATTCATTCAACTATTCTTATGCAAAATTTCATGTCATTAAATTCAGTAATTAAAGAAAAACAATTATAATACTGACGAAGCATCGAAAACCTACATAACCCGACCAAGTTCGGATGGCTACAAAAAAGCGGCCGTGCAATATATTTAGGTAACATCCCAAAATTTACAGTATAATACCGGTATTGAATTGGTATAGGTGATAACACAATTGTTGTTTCGATATAATTTATAGGTCATTTATTTTTGTACACCTACTTTTTTAAATGTATTTGACTATGACAGAAAGTAGGTACTATTTACGTAGGTACTTTATTTAAGTATGCGCTTGAGACTTGAGATATAATCTAAATATATTATTTAAGACAAATAAAATTCATACAGCTAATTTCTATTGAAGATTTCACGGATCAGGATTCTAACTATAGACCCCTTAGGGAAATTAAATATTTACCACATGTAAGTATGTACTACTGTTTAGGTAAATATTTATCATATTGTAGCTTATTACACTATTTAACCAATAGACTAGGCATGCACGAGCATTCCCCTTTGCAACTTTAGTGGATCAAACAATCTAATAACTTAAAAAAAACTACTTCTTGAATCGATTTTTTTTTTTCTTATGTATGTTCAAATTCAAATTCAAATTCAAAAGTCATTTATTCAAACTAGGCTGAAAATCAGCACTTTTCGAACGTCAAAATTACATAAGACAGTCCCCCAAAAACGCCCACCCTTCACCACTTCCTAGTGCTTTAGCTGGGAAGAACAAGTGGCGCAACAAACTCCCCAGCAGCACAGCTGTCTGAATAGTTAGAAGAACATGATTCTATACAATAGTAATAATTTACTTTACGCAACACAACGCACACTTGCTGCCGGTTGCTCAGACAAGATTAGTATGATCAATTTTCGAGGTCGCTAGCTGACCATATATTACAATATATTTCATAAAAATAAAAAACAAAAACTGTGTAAAGAGTAGATTTCGTCAATAATAAACAAAATTTAAATTAAATAAATTGACTTATACAGTCAAATAAAATGAACTAAACAGTTAAATTAGTATGGAGTAGTATAGAGCTAGTCCCAAGCCTTTTTGTCGTCTAAGTAATCTTTAATTAATAATTAGTGAGCGTGTTCCCCCGCACCCCACCAAAATATGCAGAATTATTTTGTTCGAAGTTCGGTACGCTTAGTCCTTTAGTTAAATAGTCTAAGTATTGTAGTTATGAATTGATCAAAAATATTCTTGTGTGAAAAAATAGACAACGCGCTGCGCGCAACGAGCAATAGGCGGTTTTTATCGTAGATAGTGGCGTTATTATTAAAAAAATATTTTTCATTCAAGAAATGCAATTGTTTTATTTTTTCCTAACGCTTGTGTACGCAACTGTACCATATTAATAAATACTATATTGGAAGGTTAAGAACGTTTCTTAGATATATGGCACGGCCGCTTTTTTGTAGCCATCCGAACTTGGTCGGGTTATGTAGGTTTTCGATGCTTCGTCAGTATAATTGTTTTTCTTTAATTACTGAATTTAATGACATGAAATTTTGCATGTGAATAGTTGAATGAATACACTAATTATTGGCATACATTTTACCATGCAATTCATTTAGAACGTCGTGATATTTGACTGCTTTGTAAACAGTGATCTATTCATGGTAAATTTGTCCTATAACTCTTTAATTACTAACGGAACATCATTGATACTTGGCAACATGTTGCAGACACTTACAAGGTTTGTATAAACGTGAAAATCTAGACCCCAAAGTGCATACTTTAAGAACTAAGACCTAATAAGCGTATTTTACGTTTATATTTTTATCTTTTAAGCCCTACGATTTTTTCTAAATCTGTTTTTTAAACAAATATAAACAAATTCAAAACAACGTATGTAAAAATCTACAGCTCTCTATGTAAGCGCTTTATATGAAAACTAGCTAATGGCCAAACGTTCGCGTAGCGGAAACTTGAATTTCTCCGAAGTTTATGCATGCACTAGTTTTATTCATACATACACAAATACACACTAATTTTTGGACACATCTCTTTTCTTCTAAAGTCTATGGATTAAAAAAAGTTCCGCCAGGACAACGTTCGCCCAGCGGAATCAGTTTTTGGTGAATTTCTCCACAATGGTTGCGTGCACAATTTTTTTTTTACCATACACAATTATATGACGTCATACACTAAATATCTGCATAATTAAAATCTTTAAATTCAACAACATTCCGCTGCGCGTACGCACACTTTTGATAAAGAAGAAATTATACAACCAGCAGCAATGACTAGGCTCATTGCTTTTGTCCAGCCATGGGCCTAATGGAGGCCTAGTTGATATGCCTATTTTACTTTGCAGCATTATGTTTAAGTAGGTACTTTATTTGAGCAGAAAATAATATAATTATCATTTTGTTTTAAAATTATACAGTTCCTACGTTCCAGTGTTTCGAATACGAAGACATGAAGGCAGCATGAATGATGTCGCCCCTGCTGCGTTGCCTCAGCGCTCCTGCACACGATGCCGCCACCGCGCCGTCGCCGCGCCGACGCCGCACAACTACACTGTACATACGAGTCGCGCGAAGACCGCCACCGCGCCGCCGCCGCGCCGCCACCGCGCGCGTTCCCAGTTATTTCATTATCCTGATTCATTCCATTGCCGGCCGCGTATGAACATGCACGTGACCGTGGCCGGTAATGGAATGAATCAAATAGATGCGCGGTGGCGAGACGAGGACCGCGCGCGGTGGCGGTCTTCGCGCGACTCGTATGTACATTGTAGTTGTGCGGCGTCGGCGCGGCGACGGCGCGGTGGCGGCATCGTGTGCAGGAGCGCTCACTCTTCTGGTAGGTACTTCAGTTTTCAAGCGTTTCAAGTACAAAATAATAGTAATTTGTTTTTAATAACTTGCAACATCGGTCTCTCGTCGATATAGAAGTGTCAAAATGCCTTTTTCGAGTTTACTTGTCGTTTACGGTCATGTTATGTATTAGAATGACGTCAGAATCGTAGACAAATTTCGACAAAACGAGAAAAAGAGCGTTCTCGCGCTTGTCATGTTAGCCCTGCTGGGCTATATCTGCAGATAAACCGCTGAAGATCATGACGTCGCCTGGGACTCTGGGACAGATACGGGTAGCACTGTACTTTATGGACCGGCGATTTTATATAGTACCGTTTTTTTTTTATCTAGAATATACGATATTTTAGTGTATTTTTTTAAACCCCAAATCTAGCTAATCCATAGGTGTTGAGAAAAAAGTTGTCAGTTTCTTTTGGGATGGGAATTTCACGAGGCGGGTCTAAATTAGTTTCCAAGCAATAATGAGGTGAAAGAAAAGAAAATGAGGTCAAGGTCAACACACTAAAAGTCAAACTCGAATCAAAATATTATACTCAAATCTTGGAATATTACCTTGTAACAAGCTCCGAGGTCAAGGACATTAAACAAGGTTTTTTTTAGTAAGGCTATTATTACTACGCGACTATTTCTGTCTGCAAGGTTTAAAGGAACCTTCGGGGGTCAGGCGCCAGAGTCGGAGTACCCCAAGTCACAGCACACCTCCTAGTAAAAAGGCAATGAGTATTTAGGATGCAAAAGCGAGCTCTGGACTTGGGGCACCCCGACTCTGACAGGTTAGGTTCGAAGGGTCTCCCTCGTTAGGTTAGGAGTGCACCAAGATAAGCTTTTTTTATGAATAAGACCGTAAATATGTAGAAAAAAACCACTTCAATCACGATTTCCTTCGGTACGGGCAGATACGTATGTACTATCGAAGAACTTCATATGTAAGCAGTTTGAAAACAAAATCCCGTGAACACGATGACCACATCTGTTACCGCTCCGGTTCAATAGCGGCCGAACGCTGCAAGCAGATATGAGTTGATAAATTTCATACGCCAATATGTCCACCTGAGACAAAAAAATACTTTTTTACATCAAAGTATAGAGATTTTTTTTTTATATATTTAATATTTTACAAATTCTAATATGTCAACTTATATACTACAAAAACATTGGGCAAAAACTCCGTTTCGTTTCAAAATCTAATAAGTCTCCAAAGACATTCATAACAAAATCCAATACGTCCAAACGGACCAATCAAATCAAGCCACTGGCTATGATGGCGGCCATTACTTTTTTGGTTACAGATAGTTTTTGATACGGTTCCGCAATTAATATTTATTTTAAATAGTTAAATAGTGTAAGAATGGACTCGAAAGTGAAAAATGTTGAACCTGATAAGGCTAGGAAAAGGTCAAATATAAAGTCGCAGCAGAAGAAAGCAGAAAAAATACGGAAATTCTAAGTTTAACTTTTTTTACCTTGGCTGAGCTTGCCCTAGTAGGTATAGGGTTGCCACCGCATTTACTACGATTTCTCACGTAATTCGAATTCCGGGATTTTTTTATCGAATTCTAAAATTCTAAACTTAGGATATACTTTTCTATTCCAATAAAAATAGTTCTTTATTGTGAATGCTTGAAGGTATTTTTTTGTCAGTCTATTTGTAAGTACCTACAGAAGATATCGAAAGCAAAAAAATCGAAGACAATAAAGGTTATGAAGCTTGTTAGGTTTTTTATGGGTTAGTATGGATTTAGTAGAGGTACCTACACGTAAATGGTTTTTTTTTCAGATATTCTGCACCGGGTTTACCTAAAAAGCCTCCATGTAAACATAACTCAAAAACCATGAAATGTGTGTCACTTACAAGTTAGGATCTCTTTTACTTTCATCAAAGAATCTATGAAAATGACTCAAAAATTGAACAAGACAATTTTATACTTAAATACATTGCTGTCACAAAAGTGAAACGTTATCGGCCAAGAAAAGGGAGTAAAAATCCTAGGGATTTTGTTGTAAAGTTTTACATACCGAATTGTAAAACGAAGGAATTGATCCCTGTATGTAAAAAAACTTTCTTGCTGGCTTCCCGATTAAAGTCATCCATCCGATTAAGTGAGCTAAGTTTGATTCCAATACCAGCTGGAGTTACCGTCAAAGCAGCAAAATTGAATGATGTCAACAATCTTTTAACAAAGCACTATGAGGACGAATGGCAGGATCTTGAAGATCTATCTTATTTTAAAAATATTCTTACTAGGAGCGACAACAGTGCAATAAATAACGATTCCGAAATTGAAAGTAATAATTTTTTAGACTTTGTAAAACTAATAATTTGCTAATTGATTACTGTTAAGACTGATTTATTGTGATTAAATTTTTTATAATACATTTATTTTTTTAAATCTAATATTCAGAGTAATTTTTAACACCATAGTAGGTAACCCTAGGTTTTAGTGCAAAGATGACGTCATTCAATAGTATTTCTGATCAAATTCAAATATGTCCGACCATGCATTTTTGTCAAAGTAGTTTATGTCCATTAGTTTAGTTCAAAACCCAATATGTCCAAACCAGTTTTAACGAATGTGACTAGATTTGATTTGATTCGTTATATTTCTACATTGCCGGGAATAGTCATTGTCAAACAATGGTAAAATAAACCTTTAAGTCTAAGAAATAACGTTGTCAGCACCTGCAAATGAAAATACTATGATATCTCCTTTTCACTTATTATGGACATATTGTCGTTTGATATTTATCAACTCATATAGCCCTTTTTTTTTTTTTTTTTTTTTTTTTTTTTTTTTTTTTTTTTTTTTTTTTTTTTTGGGTGGGAAATTAACTCATATAGCCCTTACGGTGTATAGATATGAACTTCTTCGATGGTACGTAATGCATTGATATATAAAAACCCAAGATACACAGTCTCGAACAAAAATAATAATCAAAACCGTCTCCAATTATACATAAAGAAAGAAAGAAAAAGTATTTATTGGGACAAGCACAGGAGATCTTAATTAAACTAAACACACTCACTAAAAATAAAAAGCGGAAAGTAGTTATAGTTAAGATATAAACATAACTTTTTTGAAAATTCAACCTTACGCCCATGTATTAAAGTTGTTTTTACAAAGCAATATTTATAAGGCAATAACATTTTTAGACCGTAGTTTGCCGATATGACAAGGCGTGAAGTGGAGTCGACAATATATTTATACTTTATATTTAAAAGTTTTTTATATGAATGTGTGTTCTAAACATATACTTATACTTTTATAATAATATAAATTGGTGCCGATTCTCTTATCACAATTTTTTTTTTTTTTTTTTTTCTTAAAAAAAAACGTTGCCCCACACTAGGAATTTATCCTGTGTTGTGGGTGCGTTTACAAACATTTATACTCACATACACAAACAGCCTCTAAACTAGACTAAAAATCAACAAAATTTAGTTTATTCCTGTCAAACGAAGATTTCATATTCTGAAATAGACTAAAGTGACACAACTTAACTATATTTTAATTTGACAACACTAAGATAGCACTGAGTTTTTAATTTAGTGAAAATGATAATTTTGCTATTCTGAATTTGACGTTTATCACCTAAAATGTTGGTTGTCTAACTAAAGAATATAGTGAAACCCATAGATCTTAAGAACTTATGTTAGCTACCTATATTCTTGCAAATAAAAATATCATTCATTCTTTCATTTATACATCTGACTATTTTTTATCGCGATTTAAAATTGTGTGGAATACAATTAGTTGTCATGAACTAAAATTCACACCAACACCTCGACTTCAGGTGCAAAAACAGACCTGTATTTTTTTTTCTTGCTTATATCTAGAAAATGGTTTGTCCTATCGCAAAAATAATGAAAATTTCGACCCCTTTAGAAATATCCATAAACCCCTAAAACTCAACATGTAGGTAATAATTTTTCATATTTTCCATACAAAAAGTTTAAAATTCCATATAAAACAGGTCGAGGCTGTCCCCATGCGCGGCTCCGGCTCTAAAAAAATTCACGGGGTAGGGCAAACAAGTATTACAACGTGGAGTCGCGATTGTCAAATTTGATTTTAGTTGTCAAAATTATTTTTAAATTTAGTTTTTTTTTTTTGCAGAATTTCTTTAAGATTCTCATAGCCTTTTGCCATTGTAAGGAATTTTAGTGATAGTTTAGTTCGATGTAGAAGAGAATCGGCACCAATATAGTAATCGAAACTAAAATAAGTAATCGATACACAAACATTTAAAAAAATCTTCGAGTTGAGGACCTTTTCTCCTTTTGTAAGTCGGTTAAAAACTATATTTAATTATATAAATATTAATTTAAAACTAAATACGAAAAAGTTCAAAAGTATATAAACATAAAAAAAAAAAAAACATTATACAAAAAAACCGACTTCACTGAAAAGAACAGGGTCAATTTGTATTATTCGACTAAATTAAAAGTAGATTGTAGTGCATTGTTCTTAAACAGAAAAAGCGGCTATTGAAATTTGCCGTATTATATTTGGATTGTTGGGTGGTTTTAAGACAAATTAAATTAAAATCACCTATTTCTCCCTATATTTAGTCATATAAACAACAAAAACAAATCAATAAACTCTTTTACTTATCGAAAGTACGATATCCCATCCTTTTTTAACGTTCTAGACGTACTTAATATTTTTACAATTTTTCAATCAACACTTCGGCATTTTTAACTTGCGGTCAGTGACGCGAGCTACGTGACACTATTAGATTTTTTTTTACGGACGGTTTTGAGACGCTGAGTGTGTATCTTGGGTTTTTTGGTATATCAATGACGTAATGTAACAATTGTTGTGTACAATAGATCATTTATTAGTATTCTCTCCATCCATTTATTCGATGTTCTAATTTTATATTTAACCATTACTTTTTATTCGTTCTTACTTGCATGCATAGAAAACACACATAACATATTTTCTTCTTATACTTTCAATCCCTTTACCCAGTTTCGCCTCCGTATGTGCGGGTGAAAACACTCGCGAGAAAAGTAAACTGTCAAGAATGCCGATGCATGCTACTATCTGACAGGCGGCGGCGGTAGACGGTCGCAGGTCAGCGGCGTGCGTCGCGCGCCAGCTCGTAGCGCGGCTTGGCGTCGCTACGGCAGGTCGGGCGGCGTGCGGCGCGCGTCCTGCAGGTACGGGTGCAGCAGCGCGGCGCGCGCCGGCACGCGCTGCGCGGGCTCGTAGCGCAGCATGGCGTCGAACAACGAGGCGGCATGCGGCGCGGCGCGCGCGGCCTCCGGCAGCAGGGCGCGCGCCGGCCGGGCGGGCCAGCGAGGGAAGGCGGCGCGGTACTCGGGCAGGCGTCGCGCGCCCGCCCACACGTGGGCGCCCGGGGTGCCTAGCGCGCGGAACACGCGGAAAAGCTGGTCGATCTCGCTGTCGCCCGGGAACAACGTGCGCCCGCTCGCCATCTCGGCGTAGATGCAGGCGAGGCTCCACACATCTACGGCGGTGGAGTAGAACTTGGCGCCGAGCAGGATCTCGGGCGCGCGGTACCACAGCGTCACCACCTCGTGCGTGTAGGCGCGCACGGGGATACCGAAGGCGCGCGCCAGCCCGAAGTCGGCCAGCTTGATGTTGCCCTCGGCGTCCACCAGCAGGTTCTGCGGCTTCAGGTCACGGTGCAGCACGCGGTGCGCATGGCAATACGCCACGCCTTCCAGCAGCTGGCGCAGGTAACTCTGACGACACATAACCATTTTATTCAACACACTTCATTGCAAAATGTTGCCAATTTAAACACCGCACGGACTACAACAGAGGCACGGGTACCTGGCATGCATGAAGGAAATTTCGACTGGGGCTATTCCCGTTTTGGTACATCACTGAGCGACTTCAATTGTGCATCTACTAATCTCTATGTCAAGTTTACTAGTTTCATATAATTAACATATTTCCATACAGTAATATTGCCAAATTATTTTAATCAAAACAGATAAATATTTGACGGCTGCTTGCGACGTTGCCAACTTTTAGAATAAACGCTCTTAAACACATATTTCGAGATAGGATCTGGAGCTGCTTGAGCCCATAACACGACCATCTACATACTGAAGTAAAGGTCAACGGCCATTGCTCACCATCCGCAAGCCCGCGCCTACGGTGGCCGGGAATCGGCCTGCGATTCCCGACGCCCAGGGGTCTCCTGGCGGCTAGGGGCGTGAGGGCGCGAAATTTGCCTCTCCCTCACGCGTTCGTCCTCATCCTTCGCGAGCATTACTGCTTCGCAGAAGGAGGTGACGGCCTCCCATGCCCTCTCGCTCCGTGCCATGGCCTGGACCAGAGCCGGACGCGAGAGATCCCCGCCACCGATCGCCTCCACGAGGACACGGCGATGCTCTGCCAAGCCGGGCAGACCTCCACCGTATGCTCCAACGTGTCCTCCGAGCGATCCACGCAGTGATGACACCCGGGCGTTTCCTCCCGCCTGATACGAAACAGGAACCTCCCGAAACAACCATGTCCGGTGAGAACCTGCGTCAGGCGGAAGGTGAGGACGCTGTGATGCCTCTCTAGCCACTCCTCAAAGAGGGGACTTATCGCCGCAATAGTGGCGTGCCCAATGAATCACTCCCTACGGTCGTGATTCAGCCGTTAGAATCCTTCACTTGGTCGTGATTCATCTATGGCCCTCGCTTTAAATACGTCCTTTATTCACTAGTTGCATAATATACTATTATACTATTCCCCCTATAAAAAGTTTATTTTATAAACAGAAAACAGGGAATAAAAAGCACTTTTAATCACTATTTCGGTGGTTGGATTTAGAACACACCAATATATTCGACCTCCATCTCAATGCTATACAACCTCCTTGCTAAAAAATACTAAAAAATTGAATTGATTCTACAATACTCAATGCTCAATTCTTTATTGCATTCCACAATGTAGGCTAAGGTGGTAAATATTTGCCAAAAGAAACAATCATGGACCCTGTCGGGCACAGCAAAAGAAAGATATGTGAAGAAGAGGACTTATCACTTTCACTTACATAACTTATAATCTAATTTATTCTAACTTATTCTCAACACACTTTTACAAAATAATCCCCCAAAAATAATCTCAAAAATAATAAAAAAAATATATATTAATATACATATACATACATATAAGGTCCCATTAAAATATCTCTAAGGGAACTGTTTAAGAAAATTAACATCATGACGGTACCTTGTCAGTAGAATTATATGAAAACAGTATGTATGTTCGAAAAAAATTACATCTTTTTAGTAAGATAAGTGACAGGCATAATTTTAACACAAGAAATAGGAACAAATTAGATCAACCACGTTTCAGATTGTCTAAAGTACACACTTCTTTTATGGGGTACTGTGTAAAATGTTATAATAAAATACCACTCGATATTCTTCAATGAGAGAAGAAATTTAAAACTTGCACTAAACGCACACTATGTACACAAGCATACTATAAGTTGGATGATTATAATCATAGACTAGCTGTGCCCGCGACTTCGTTCGCGTGGATGTCGGAACTTAACAATGTATTTTTTAGTGGAGCGCTGTTGGAGGATACCGATACAAATCATTTTTTTTTTTTTATGATAGTGCTTCTTTATAAACAACATTAGCTGTGGAACCATCTGGAGCGTACACAAAAAGGTTATTGGGGTTGTTTACGCGTGAAAGCGCTACGTATAGTTGACCATGGGAAAAGCATCCAATACTTAGGTCCACCCCGCAACGAATAATGTCTGGCCCTGAGCTTTCTTAATCGTCATGGCATAACAGAGACTGACTGGGAATTGCACTCGTTTGAAAGAGAAAGGAAAGTTGTTAGGAATTATAGGTATTCTTGGAATAAAAACAATATCACCGGCGCACGGTGGATCGAAAATCGGCTGTAGAAGACATAGGATCTCGATTTCTTAAATGTTATTTTTTTTGCTGGAAATGACTTCTGCTGATCATTACTATGTACAAAAATGACACCCGAGTTAATTCTGCCCAAAAACGAAGGAAATATATTTTTTTTACGAAAAATTTGTATGAAGCTAGTATGAAAAATCGAATTATCTCCTAAACGGCATGTTTAACCGTAATATCCTTGGAGGTGGTCATAGTGCTAATTATTTATGATTTTTTGGTTGCCGATTTGACGAAAAATTTAATGCCGTTTTTTTAAAAAAATCGTCAAAATATTTTTATTTATTTTTACATGTAAAACGATCCCTTTTAGTGTCCAAGTTAAAAAGTTCGATATGTTATTAACCCAAATATTAAGAACACACAAAACAAGAAAAATTAAATAAAAAAATTGCTGTTTTTTGACACATTTTTACTAATTTAAATAAAAAAAGATTATCAAACTCTTATTTAAGTAACATATAAAGGTATATTATATACAAAATAATTTAATTTAAGGAATTAATACTAAGCATTTGTAAAATAAAGTAAAATAAATAAAAAAAAGACAAAATATCATTAAATATTACAAAAAAAAAAACCCAAACAGACTCAAATACAAATTTACAAATAAGTACATATATAATTTTTTTACAAATTTTCCTTATCACTCGTTGTCAGACTCCAATTCTGAGTCAGCATCCAGATTGGATATATCCAAAAACTCGAACTCAGTTTCCTGAAATTGAATTAAGTCGAGAGTTTCAGCAAAAAAGCTCTGCTTTTTCTTGGCATCTAACTTAGGCCTTTGTGCACTTAGCAAAGGATCCGAAGAAACAACAAGCATATTTAAAATGTCTCGATTGGAATCCTGCCTGCTTCTTTTCCGCGAATGATGTTCTCGAAACCTCCTAAAATCTTTGTTTCGAGACTCTGAGGCTTCTTCCGAGAGAGTCCCAATCGGCACAATATTATTTTTCTCAATTATGTCAGCCCCATGGATTAATAATTTATGAACAGTTGACGACATGTAGTACCAGTCGTATAATAATACGTACTTTTCTGCTGTTTTGCGGGCATAATCTCTAAATTTTATTATATCGACCTGCTCTCCAGATGTAATTGCTTGTAAAATTACAGCAAATCTTTTGATGAGGTCTTCATCCAAACCGATTATAGCTGCGGTTTTATTAGGAAACTCAAAGAATTTTCTTGCAGTATTCCCGTCATTGGTGGTTCCCGAGCCTTGTTTTACTATATCAATCAACAGATTGAGCTCATCTTTGAATTTATTTTGAATTATTTTCTTCCTTGTCTGTAGCATTTCTTTGTGCTCATCACTTCTCGCTGCCCACCGTTTGAAGTCGAGCCCAGTGGCGTGCACACAGTTTTAAGACAGGGTAGGCAGAAAATTTTACTCACCAAAAATACTGCACGTTAGTTTTGGTTCGTCGTCTTGTCGATTGATGATGTAGGTAATTGCGAAATGCCAGCTCAAATATCCATAGATTGACTGATTTTGTAGACATATCAATTTACGGATATTCGAAGTGGCCTTTCGGCGCGTTTGTTTGATGTTTTGTAATGTTTATGTGATTTGCAAAATTTAAATAAAAGCAGTGAAAAGATGGTGGTGTGAGTATACTATATAAGATTGTTTTATTTGTATATTAAATCTACACGCCTATCTTTCTGTAAGAATGTCTGCAATATGGAATCGTAAAAGTTGGGAAGGCGTTTTATTTCCGTAAGAAGGTTTTTTTCTATTGAAATCATGGAAAGATCTGTAAGTCGTTGCTGGCCTTGTGTATTTCTTAAGTAGGTGTGTATACGTTTTAGCGACGAGAATGACCTTTCGGTTGACGCACTGCTCGCGGGAACTGTAACAATTAATTTTGCCAAACGCAGCACTTCGGAAAAAACTGTATTTATGTTATTTTCGTAAAAAAATTCTATAATTTTGTAAATACTAAGGTTTTTAAATTCGGCAGATTTATAAACACATTTGAGCTCATTGATAAGGCGGTCTAAGTTAAAGTCGTATAATTTATAAACATTTACGAATTGCGATACTAGTTCAACCGGAAAATTGTCATTATATTTATTGAAATTTTCACATGAAAGTAGTCCAAAAAATTTTAACTCTTTCAGATTTTTATACCGGTCGCGACATTCGTTGGATATATTGTCTATAATTTCAATAAAAATCCGCTTAAAATTGATTTTTGCGTCCACAACATTACGTTTTCGTTTTGGCGGCCCTGTGATTATTTTTACCCTTTTTTCACCGAAAGATAGTTTTGAAAACGCATCTTGTTTTATTTTCTCAATACACACACCATCTGAACAAGTTTCACAGACAATATTATCCATTTTACACTCTTATTATCAACATTAAAATTCTAAATACCCGATACAGTTTTATTTTCTCAATACACACACCATCTGAACAAGTTTCACAGACAATATTATCCATTTTACACTCTTATTATCAACAGTAAAATTCTAAATACCGACCACAAACAGAACACAAATCAAACAATATGGCGATTATTGACTTTTGAAAATAAGTAGTAAAAAGAGAATAATACGACAAAAAATTATGGACATCTACTATTATAAAATTCAATGAAACAATGTTACTTTCTAAAATATTTGCATTGCATAGCAAACTTTCGTTCGGAAATGTTCGGTACGAGTCGTAATTTTTCGTGTTTTTATAATAGGTACTACAAAAAAGCCACTGTCTGTTCATGCAGTTGTGTGCGTGATTTTTGTCATTGTGTGTCAGCAAAACCCACGTAGCTATAGGAACGCACACACATTAAATCCGCATGACCATGACAGCACACTGCAGCACACATATAAGTCACTAAGACAGTAATAATTTGTGTCTTTTGCCGTGGCAATGGCGAGGCGCTAGTGCGCGAATCGATGATGCAAAATTACGTCTTAGTAGTGATACCACCGGCACTCGATAGGTGGAGCTGATTTATGAATTAGGTATTTTTATCTTGTTTTGTTTATTGATAAAATAATATTAGATCTATTATCCTATTATCAGAACTAGGGTAGGCAGTGTCTTTCTGTCTTTATGGGCCGCACGCCACTGGTCGAGCCTGTATGCAATGTGTAACAGACATTCCATACAATTTATACGGGCGTGTAGGGATGACAAGACAAATTCATACAGGTCAGAACACACAATTTTTGATGTTACAGCATCTAAGCGGTTCATTTCTGTAGGCTTTGCTAAGCACAGGTAGCACGATGCATTTGATCTAGCTTCAGAAAGGTAAGTGCAAACTTTAGCGTCGATCATTGTCATCATTAGTTCATGAGTCACCCTATTATTATTATTGCACTCTGTGGGGATAAGGGCCTCAATTTCTTCATCCATTTGTTTTTTCAGCTCAAGGACAACTGCTTCACTCTCCTTTACAAAAGTAAACTGAACTGGACGACAATACAAAACTGAGCATGGTTTTGGGTTCGTCCATAAGATGTTGTCTCCATCTGTCAGTTTAAGTGGCACCAAGGAGGTCATGAAAATGCTCGAGTCATCTTCCTCACCCTCCATTTTCTGCTTGTATCGGCTTTGGTTAGAAGCACCATCAAATCCCCACTTGGATATCAGCTTCAACTGCTTGTTATGCTCTTCCTTAGAAAGGCTTTGAAGGATTCTTGTAACTGTGATATCAAGTAAAGCTTGAAGTGTAATCCTAGCCGATGAATCAGTAACTGTCACTGATTGCTTCGGAGGGTAGCAAAGCAATCAAGCTTAGTTTGTTGCACTTTATAGTAAGATGGATAAATATCCTTAGCACCTTCCCGAATGGCAGCCTCCCGCAACGTAATATATTGCCACTTTGAGAGTTTTAGCGAAAGAAGCAATCCAAGCGCCTTTTCTGACGTAAATATGATTGTTTTCGCTGGTTTCTTAAGCGTTTCATTTAATTTAGCGGCTGCTTCAGGATTTTTCATCATGTATTCGATGACAGAGGCGATATCTCCATGCCCTTCTTCTTTTAAACGTGCTGCAGCTGCATATGCCAATTCACTGGAATCTTCGCCTGTGTGTTCATCAGATCTTCTCTTTTTTTGTTTACTTCCCAGATCTTCGAATGGTTTACGGGATCTTTTCGTCATTGTTCCAATGGACGTTGATGTCGACGGTTCTGGAGAGACTGAGGGCGCTCTTGGTATCTCATCAACACTTGGTTCTTGATTAACTAAACTCCGCCAATCAATATTTGCTCCCAACCAATTCTCGTACTTTCTCCTGAAATTATCAAGGAATCGGTTGGATTTCTGCCACCTTTGTAAAGCGGCTCGCGTAAATCTCCGACAAAATTCTTTGAGAACAACACGATCTTCGTCAGACAGGCAATCGCCTATGCGGGATACAACTGCACTGAACAATACTTCATGATCAAATGAAGTACTCTCACTTCGTAGAAGAACAAACAAGTCTAAATTCGTTATTAAACTTTCCATTCTAAGATTTTATAGTCGCAGATTTAGTGTTAGCAGTTACACAGTTGTGAACAAACTAAATTATAAAACAAAACTTTTGCCCTTTTATTGCAAAACGCCAATAATTAGGTAACTACCCTCATTAGTTATCTTCTCATTAGCTAATGAAAATTTTTAATTGTCACTAACTATTCTTAGAACTCATAGCACTGCTAATTAACAAATTAGCTTACTTATCAGGAAAAGTTGAATGTAATCCATAGTTGGCATTGTCGTGAGATATTGAAAATCATTAAATCACCTATAAAGACTCATTAGAAGACCTAATCAGTGTAGTTACTTAATCACTTCTTTTCGGACTCATTAGAAGAGTAAACAATTGGTAATTTGGTTGTATGAAAACTTTTAAAACTCATGATGTCTTGATAAATATCTAGCTCAAACATAGTTGTCTACGTGTGGGTGTACTATAAACCTCTGCCAACTCCTTCGGAAATATAGGAGTGATGCTATTTTATGTTACGTGTAGTTAAAAGTCCGTGTTCTTCAACATAAACACTAAAAGGAATCGTTTCATATGAAAAAACAAATGAAAATATTTTGACGATTTTTAAAAAAAAACGGCATGAAATTTTTCGTCAAATCCGCAACCAAAAAATTATAAATAATTAGCACTATGACCACCTCCAAGGATATTACGGTTAAACATGCCGTTTAGGAGATAATTCGATTTTTCATACTAGCTCCATACATTTTTTTCTTATAAAAATTATAACTCTTCCATTTGTGCACACATTTACTTCATATGACATTTTATAGAACAGTAATGATCAGCAGAAGTCATTTCCAGCAAAAAAAATAACATTTAAGAAATCGAGATCCTATGTCTTCTACAGCCGATTTTCGATCCACCGTGCGGCGCCGCAACCGGTTAATATTTCAGCTTCGATTATGTTTTGCTGCAGATTTGTGACTTTGAGCCGAGTGCCGTTACAAAGTTTGGGAGGACATCAATTTCTGAGGAGAATTATTGGTACACCGATTTTTAAAACTATTTTGTGGGCTGGAAGTCCGGGTGTGTTGAGGGAATCCATAAATTCTACGGGGTAGTGCGTGGCGTCATCTTCTTCCATACCTGTATCTATTTATAGAGGTGTATTCTCTATTATTCCCGGACACATAAATCTATATTTTTAAATTAAGTGCCGCAGCTTGGTCATTGCGGGGAGTCAAAATAGCTCGCTGACATAGCCAAGAACTGGCTTGATTTTCCATGTTTGTGGAATCTCCGTACACAGAAGAAATTAGCTCCTGTTGTGATGTAACGCAAGAACAGAGATTATGAACCAAAATAACTTCCCATCTATCGAATATCTATATTCAATACTGCACGCAGTTGATCACTAGATATAGTCCAGTCTAAGTTCGATAGATAGCGCTGTTTTAATATTTTACTTCGGAAACACTATTAAAATTTTATTAATTTTACATTTTTTATAAGGTGTGAACTGATTACGATGAAACAAAAAACTTAATGTTACTTCAATTTACGCACATATTGTTGTGTATAAAAGTTACGTGAAGTGGTGAGACCAAGTGCACATAACCCTAATTTTACTTCTGGAACACTTTAAATTGAAATATCTTTTGATAGACTGAACCGATTGCAATGAAACAAAAACTAAATGTTACTTCAAGTTACGCTCAATCGTTATCTACATTGCTCTCGTACATTTTACGTGATGCCCGAAGAAATAAACAGACAAACAGACAAAAATTCGAAAAATGCTGGAAATGGGTTCTATTGGTTATTCTAACACCCTGGCTCTTTTTTTTTTATGTACATAATCGTTTTTTCTAGTTTTATTATATGTATAGATAAAAATGCTTGGCCTAATGCTGCTCTGCTCCACAGCCACTTGGGCTCACTAGTTAACATGTTTATTTTCGGAAGAGTTGCTTCACCTTTTTTATTTTTTCGGACTTTACGAACTTAATGTTTACTTTTTATTTTTATTTAACCAAGTTTTAATTGTTGAATACTCCAATAGATAATAATGTTTTTTCTTTCTTTTTGGTGGTAACATTCTTTTAATCTCACAAATACATTGCAAACTATAGTTTTGTATAATTTAGAAGCATTTTTTTTCCATTTTTGTAAATGTGAGTACCATGGAGCCGTTTACTATGTTGTTATGTTGTATATTGACGTGTGGCGAGTGTGTTGGATCATTCGGTTCCCTACAAAATGGTTGAGCTGGATGGTGCTGATCCACGCGTCATGTTCGTGAACGGGCGCCGTCGGTTGAGACTGGTCATCTCTTATCTGACATTGCTTATTTTTAATCGTTTTGATTATTATTTTATTTTACATTGTTCTCACATATAGAAGCAACAAGAGTAATGTACCCAGGATTTTGTAATTTCTATATTTAAAAGAGTGTCCTTGGAGTTTCTTGCCCGTTCTTCTCCATAGAGATCTACTTATTGGAATAGGCAACTAGCTTCAACTTTCTGACTAACTGTCTAACTCTGACAATTCAAAAGTGCCTGTAAATGGTTTAATTGAAATAAATAATGAGTTTGAGAACAATGGGAGGAACGATATGTACTCAGTTGTCGTAGACCTGGCTTTCTCAAAGCACAACTCAAATACAATTAATCATTTCCAAACTTTCAATGATTCAAAATTCAAAATTCAAAAGTCATTTATTCAAACTAGGCTGAGAATCAGCACTTTTCGAACGTCAAAATTACATAAGACAGTCCCCCAAAACGCCCACCCTTCACCACTTCCTAGTGCTTTAGCAGCTGGGAAGAAGAAGTGGCGCAACAAACTCCCCAGCAGCACAGCTGTCTGTTCAGTAAAAAAGATTCTATATAATAGTATGCAAAATGATATTTACATTACGCAACACAAAACATAATTTAAATTATAAAATTAATAGCCATATGACAGCTAGCACACGCCAATATACCAACCAAAAACATCGAGAACTATACTCAAGCAGAAATAAAAATAACTTAACGAAACAATATCTAAATAAAAGCCTCCAGACATAAAGGGCGTGCCCGCTTACATATAGCTGTAACTAGAAGTTATAATTGATAAACTAGGACCATTGAGGTAAAGTAAAAAATTATCGAGGTCGCTAGCTAACCACATATTGCAATACAACTCATAAAAAAAAACATTGTAATGAGTAGATTATGTCAACAATAAATAAAGTAAAATTAGTAAAATTATAAACAATTATATAAACTCATATAACCTGTCAGTAAGTAAGCTAATTCTGGAGAAAGAACATTTAAACATTGTCTTGAGTTAATCACAGCGACCAACTATTCTTATCATTTAAGTAGTCGTTGATAGAATAGTATGCCTTTGAAGAGAGGTTGGATTTTACTTTAGTTTTGAACGCATTAAAAGGCAAATCTAGCAAAGAAGAAGGTAGCTTGTTATAAAAGGTTATACCAAGCCCAACTTAATGAATGATATTAATTAAGACCAAAGCATCCTGCACTGAATGCAAGATGCTTTGTACATATTGATAGTGGGAATGTCTAAAAAGAATGCTACCTTTTAGTGAAAAAAGATGGTCAGTGGGTCATCTTAGGGGCGGGATAATTAATAATAGTTTATTATAAAAACACCTATGTACTATACCCATGTTTACAAAGAAATAAATGATTTGATTATTTACCTTAACAAGATCTAAGCGAAGAGGTCCTTTGGTGATGTCCATAAGTCGCTTCAGATCCATGTGAAGGAACTCAAAGACTAAGAACAATTTGTTGTCGGCGAGCAGCACGTCGAGCAGGCGCACCACGGCAGGGTGGCGCAGCTCGCGCAGCACAGAGATCTCCCGCAGCGCCGTCGACGGCACGCCCTCCGGCTCACTGCAAAACACACCACGGCAACCATTATACTCAAGTGGCTACACAAAACTAGTCATATCTTGTATCAAGTCAACAGAGCCAGCTTCTGAACAGGTGACAAGTGCTGTCATATTTTGGCGCCAAAACGTACTTTTCTAGTTTAATTTTCTTCAGAGCGATTTCCTTTCCTGTTACTCTGTCCTTTGCTTTGTACACTACTCCATAGGTACCTTCTCCGATTTTCTCTACTTTTGAAAAATTCTCCATCTAGAAGCTTCAGAAAGTCTTTCACTAACAGAGAGAGTACAGCTATCCGGTGCAAGCACACATTTTGTCAGTTTGTCACCACAGTTTGTCACTATGACACTGTCTCGAACGTCATAGAGCATTTTTTTATTTTTTTTTTTATAAGTTTTTATTCATGACCATAGATACGAGTCTTTCAGTCGAAATTCGAATTAAAATTCCGAGTATAATTCGGAAAGCGGTCGAAGTCACAGAGTACATTTTATATAGGGAGAGTCGAAGTCGGGTCAGTCAGTGTACAATTACACATGCTCACACATGCTCTGTGAGTGTACATTGTGGTGTACATTCTGTTGAGATTCTGTCTGTCAGTGTCAGTCACTTAGTAGGTTGTGTAGGTTGTTACTAATAAAAAAATAATACTAGGTACCTATTATATTTTTATATTAAAATCTTTAACTTAATTTCGCCACATAAATCTAAGCCTTGTATTTTTCACAGGTAATGGCTGTAGCTATTAAAGGTCTGTTTAAAAACATCAGACGTGCAAATTATATAACATTTAATTTACGCAGCTTTAATACTACTTCAACAAACATGGAAAAAGCATTGGAAAATTTAAAAACAAACCCATATTATGAAAAGTACGCGACACGTATCGCAGATCTACAAAAAACCTCACCTGAAGAGTTTATGCAAAGAGTAGATATTCAGCAGCAGCAGAAAACTAAAGAAGAAGAAAAGAAGAAAAATTTTGGCTCCGTCGATACAAGGTTCGTAAGTATTCAGTTTTGTACTTTTGCGACTTTGCTAGTTATCTGTAAGCCCTCATACGCACTACCGGTTAACCGCGCGGCTGATCGCCGCGGTTGATGGCGGTTAAGTGAGTACAAACTACAACCATAAGCGGTTGCATATTAAAAAAATGAAAAGACGTGAAGTCTTTTCATTTTTTTACTGACTGACCGAAAAAGCGTTTCGCCGCATGATTAGCCGCCCCCGCGGTTAACCGCTTGTACGGGCTAAGCGGTTGCATATAAAATTTGCCGTTACATATAAAAAAATGAAAAAAGCCACTTTTGCATATGAGGGCTAACTGTAAGTTAGCCTGTTTATCTAATTTAATCACTATAGTATATAATGTACTACATGTACACCTCAGCCTAACCCTTTGGGGATTACAGGAGTGATGTTATGTTAATTACTAAATGGATTTATTCATGTATTTTCAGACAGTTCTCCTCAGTATTAAATCCAAAAAAAGCCGTAGAAGAAGTTTCTGACACCCAGGAGAAAAGGCTCAGTGATATATTCAAATTAGAACTTGTCATGGATAAAGATGTAACTCAAATTCAGATGATTTGGGAGGAGTATCACAAGAGCAAAGAAGTGATTTCAGCAGCCATTCCAAAGGATACATACTCAAGCCTGCAAGCCAACATGCAGCAGTCGCCCACATTCCTGTTTCCTCTGCCGCGCTCGCAGGGCTATGAGTTCATCATGTGTCAGAGTTATGGCCATACAGTACACTTCACACCTCTTCTTGCTTACCAGGTTTGTAAAACCTATTCAATAATATACAACTTGGAAAATGGACCATACAGTACTGTCCCAGTCCAGTTCATATTACATTTGCATTTAATGTTATATTCTAGACCAACTGATGTAATAGAACTTGAAAGCCACAAATTGCAAAACATTTATTTGTGGATTAATTAATTGGAATTCAACAAGTAGGTAGTTTCAATACACTCTTTGTTTCATTATTCTTACTACTTTCATTAGAAAAGATAAGATACTGATCTCTATGCCCAGCTCATAGTTGCATTTTATCATATTGTCACTGGAAAGATCTATGATTTACATTTAGATCAATGTTTTTCTAGCTGGCTGCCATTTTTCCTGTATCTGTGAATGCAGTTAGCAATGACTCAAATAGTTAAGGACAGTCTCCTAAGAAAGTGATCCCGTAGCTACAACAGTTAAGGAACCTGGCTTTCTGTCCTGTCTTAAGAACGCAGCGACCATAGAATTGTCTATACAAACGTAATACCTAAATCATTTGCAAGCATTAAGTTTTCATTCATCATTTTTGGTATTGCAGAACACATCCAAATGTATCATAAATTTTCGATAGCTAGTAGTGCTATCGCGTCAAGCAATAATTGTCAATGTGGGCGTGGTCATAGTGCTCACTGTAGTTTTTATAATTATATCAATGCTGTAGGTGTATATCGCTCCGACAGGCACACACTAGCGCAACGCGCTTGGTTGGAGTTCGTCCACGGTATTTTTGTCAATATTAGACAATTAGGTACTTTACTGTACTGTACGTGCGTACTTATTTGTTTGCTAAATTGTATTGTAATATTTCTAACACACTATTGACCTATTTTATTTTTATTGGAACCGGAGTAAATTGGTAGAAATCGTCACGTAACGAAAAAAGCATTATGGTCCATGGATGCGGCTTTTCTCTGAGAAATTTGGTCTAAATGAAAATCCAAGATGGCGGCTGCGAAAATTTTCTAGATTTTTATCATGGGTATCGTATTCATAGTTGTCGATGGTGCTAAAACCGATAGTGAAGTCAAAATAAAAATATAAAATGGCGGTTGCGGACATTTTCTAATTTTTCGTCATAGGTGTCGTTTTCATAGTTTTTGAGGGTGTTAAAGTCTTCTCGCGCACATTAAGGAGTGGCGCGAGGAGGCGAAACGCCGGGGCGTATCTGCACTATCGCGAGAAATCACGGCACAGACAGAACTCCGGCGGAATCTCATAGCGTCATGGAGTGCGATTGTCGCAATCTAGTGCTGGGCATGCCACAATTGCGGCGATAAGTCCCCTCTTTGAGGAGTGGCTAGAGAGGCGCCACGGCGTCCTCACCCTCCGCCTGACGCAGTTCCTCACCGGACACGGTTGTTTCGGGAGGTTCCTGTTCCGGATAAGGCGGGAGGAAACGCCCGGGTGTCATCATTGCGTGGATCGCTTGGAGGACACGATATAGCATACGGTGGAAGTCTGGCCGAAGTTACGGACGCTTCGCGCTCCGTCTCAGTTACGGTATGTCCGTGAGTCAGACCGAGCGCGAAGCATCCGTAACTTCGGCCGAAACTACAGATTCAGCTTAGGGAGGAGACCCGCTGGCTCGGGTCGACGGCGCGTTTTGTTCCACGCGCGCCTCTAAGAGATGTCAGCACAACTGGCGCTAGGACCGATGCCTGCCGGGGTTGCGGGAAAGTCCGAAAGGGATACCGTGGCCCCTGGCAACGTACTGGCAACTGAAGGAACATGGGTGGGTTTTAATTAGTAAGAGTGTGACACGCCTTCCCGCGCCGCCCAGAGCGGGAGAAGTTATTTGATAACTTTCCACCAAAAAAAAAGTGCTAAAGTCGATAGTGAGGTCAAAATGTAAATAGAAGAGGTCGGCTGCGAAAATTTTGTTTTGTTTTAAATTATACGTGAAAAAGAAATTCGTTCCTGACGGCGCGCGGCGGTCCAACACAAACGTGGCGGGCAAACCACACACGGTTTTTTATTAATAATCCAATTATATAATCGTATTAATAATAATTAATATTAATAATCGTATTTGCACTTAGGAGGATCAAAAATTTAACAGACATTCAAACAGCCTTATTAGTATACCACAGTCATGTTTGTTCTGTTTTAAGGTATGGAATAACTTTATGGGGGAATTCAACAGATGCCCAGAGGGCATTCATAGCCCAAAAAAAGTGTGTAAGGTCAATTTTCAATCTTAAGTGGACAGACTCTTGTAAACCTGTATTTATTAAGCAAAAGCTGCTTACTCTCCCGTCTTTATGTGTTTGAAATCTGCAAATTTGTAAGAAACAATTACTCGCTCTTTGAAAAAGATGAAAAGGCTATGTCAAAGAGGAAAGTAGTACAAAAGCCACTAGTAGTCCCGCGTAGTAAACTAAAAGTTTGCAACAAAAATTTTTATACCTTGGCGGTGAAAATATATAACCACTTAGCCAAAGAATTTAGAAGTGCTACAGATTTAGAATTTATTAGAAAGTTATATAACTGGTTGTGTGAGAGATGTTTTTATTCCATCAATGAATATTTTGAGTGTAAAATGTAAAATTTATTATTATAATTATTATGACATCTACATTCTGACATTACTTAAATAATTTTGAAACATGTTCATTATTCTTGCAATTTTTTATTGAAATAACATAATTATTATTGATTGCTATTTTTAATGTAAATTATTATTTTAAATTAATAGAATTGTATTTAATTTTAATTTTTATTAATTGCGTTGTAACCTAATTATAAATTATTCAACTATCTTTAGTATTTTTATATTATTGCTCACTACTAAATTTGTACTGCATGCTATATGTACAACCAAAATGTAAAATCTGAATATTTGCACGGCTGAAATGCCGAATATAGTGAAACCCATAGATTTTAAGAACTTATATTAGCTACCTATATTCTTGCAAATAAATATATCATTCATTCATTCATTCATTCATATACTTACTGTTTGCACCACACATACAAGTTATCGGTCAATACTAGTACCTACATACAATTATAAAATTAGGTTAAATTACATAAAACTATACAAAATTAGTTCAAATTAAATGAAATTAAACAAAATTAGATAAAAGAAGACAAAATTATATAAAATTGGAATTAGCTGCAGTCTTCAGAAATCTCAACCTATGCTATGAACTTGCATTTAGGTTTGTATTGTGATTTGGTATCGAGTAACCTACATTTTTAACCGACTTCAAAAAAAGGAGGTTATATGTTCGACTGTATGTATTTTTTTTTTTTTTTTTTTTATGTATGTTCACCGATTTCTCCGCCAATTGTCAACCGATTTTGAAAATTCTTTTTTTATTCGTAAGGGTATACTCCTGAGGTGGTCCCATATTAATTTTGTGAAGATTTGATGTATACTTTGGGAGATAAACGAAGGAACTCCTCAAAAACAAACAGTACACGTAATGTGATTTGGATATTGTACTAAAGATCAAAAATAATTGCTGGTTCTATCTATCCATCCGTGGTGAACTAATTATAGTCTTCGAAGATACCGCATGGAACTCCTCATCGGTGAACAGTACATATAGGAACTTACAGTGAAAGGTTAGAAGGTTAGGGGATAAGCTCGTATTTTATATTTGTTTGGAAAAGAAAGAAATGTATAGTTAAGTAAAATATATATTTTTTGGTAATTTAATATGTTATGATGGCCCAGAGGTTAAGACCTCGCCTCTCATGCATGAGGTTGTGGGTTCTAATGTGACTTTTTCAATTCATATGAACTTTCTGAGTTTATCTTGGACATTATTGACATCAGGGAAGGAAAACATCGTGAGGAAACATGGACTTATAGTTATTTCTAAGGTGCCAACCCTAGTGGGGCAGAATCCATAAAGATTTTAGACTAGTGGAATCTGCCCCACCAAGTCGAACTAGTGGGGCATATTCCACTGAAAATTTTTAGGCATTCCTCTTTGCCCCACCAGCGGGGCGCTTGGAAAGATTCGTTAATTTTTGAAAAATCTTTTGTTATGTTTCCATTATTCGACTGGTATACGAATTTGTGCGGGGTAGGTATAAACACAACTAAAAAGTGAAAAATAAAAACTATTTTACAAAAAAAAAACAACCGACTTCCAAAAAAAACACTTAAATAAAAGAGAAAAATAACTTGAATTTCGGAAGTCGGTGGCAAAAACAATAGTATTTTATTAGATACATATAAAATATACCTACCGTAATATATATGAAAGCAATTCATAACTATTTCCCTAGGGATATAACTATATCACGGCTTCAACTATGCGAACTGCGAACCATCTTAAAATATAACTATATGGATCTGTATTTTCGTTTTTGCCACCGACTTCCGAAATTCAAGTTATTTTTCTCTTTTATTTAAGTGTTTTTTTTGGAAGTCGGTTGTTTTTTTTTTGTAAAATAGTTTTTTACAAAACAAATATATCCAAGTCCGTAAACAAAACAAGACCCTTGTTTTGTTTACGGACTTGGATATATTTGTTTACGATTGGGTTCGACTGCCCCGTCCGTCTAGTGGGCGCAAGCACTACTGCTGAGCATGAGGTCCTGTAGCAGCCTGGAGCCGCCAGGATTTGCAATAGGCACGCCTCCTATTACATAGCGACTTAAACATAACTGACGAAATGTGGGTGTACTATAGGGAGACCTCTGCCTAACCCTTCGGGGAATACAGGCGTGACTGATTACCATAATTAAATATTTTTTTTCATTTTAATTCGGTCGATAATATGCGTGTATGGTCACCGTACACGTTTTTTAAATGATGAATATATCAAAATCTCTGAAGTAAGTGTTAGGGTTAAAGGTTGGACACCAAAGGAAAGACCGTTCTAAGGATTTCAATAATACGTTTATTATCCTTTTCTTTATAATATATAGGAAGGTGTGTTTAACTAGTATTATGTGAGACGTGTGATCCCACACAAGGCCAAAAATAGTACAGTCACTATGAGAAAGTAAGGATTTCATCAAGTGGTTATGGGCGGGCTCGGATAGAAAAAATAATATTTATGAGTTAGAAAGAGAAAGACGATAGTGTTGAATTAGGATTGATTTCTTTTTGCTATAGGTACTCCAACACGCCCCCTCAAAAATAAATCCCTTTCAAATTTAATTATGATGTAATATTATTATATGAAACATCTGTATGCAATTTATAAATCACACACCTTCCTCTCTCTCTCTGGGAATACAATCATCATGGTCCAACACTCGCTGCGCAGGATTAGGGAAACCCAGAAAAACCTAATCAGACCATCATCATTCAATTCATCCATTATAACTGGATACTATTAATGTTATTCATCTACTTATCATAACCAAGCTCTTATAATTATCATATCCTTATCATTTGTTTATCCACGTCGTATATCAATTACAACGTCACCCCGAGCTTCAGTCTCATCTCGGTGTAACTCATTGCTGGTAAAGATTTTGTCAGGATATCAGCCAGCTGGTTATCTGCAGAAACATAAAACATACAATCACATTTTCTCAACCTGTTCTTTAGAAAAATTATACTTATTATCAATGTGTTTAGATCTTTTGCGACTAATAGGATTGTTCTCGATGCTTATACATCCATTATTATCCTCATAACTACAAATAGAATCTGGAATCGCAAAGCCAATACTTGTTACTAATGACTTTAACCACAGAGTTTCTTTTACTGCTTCATAGTGAGCCATGTACTCTGCTTCTGTGGATAAAGTTGCCACTATTTGCTGCCTCTTTGCCAGCATAATGTGCATTGAACAAATAATTTAAACAAATAACCCGTAATACTTTTTCTTTATATTCCGTTACTACCCCAGTCAGAATCAACAAAGCCACTTAGAATATTTTTGTAATCATTCCGTGTAAAAGTTAACTTGAGATTTATGGTTCCCTTTAAATAATGCAAGACCCATTTTAAGTGTGACCATAATGAATGGTTGTTTTTTCTTGCATATCGACTTAAGATGTTAACAGAAAAACATAGATCAGGTCGAGTGACCCTATAAGATGTCTACAAGGGGCACTTCTTATTTCACACGAATTTAATGCTTCGTAATCTAGTTTACTTTCAAGCGGTGAAGTGACAGAATTACAGTCACTCATGTTAAACTTCTCAAGAAATGTTTTTATGTATGTTTCCTGATGCTAAGTAATTTTGTTCTCAGACTTGGTTATTTTTGATTCCCAGATAACATTTGATTTCTTTTCAATTCTACCATCTTAAAAGCGTTCATTATGTATGTTTTAAAACTATTCATAATGTTTATATCTGCGGTTGAAATCACAAGATCGTCCACATAAAGTAAAACATAAATATTCTTTAAAACATGACCTCCATTAAAAATCTAAATGCATCGGTCCGCTGATGAGTATTAAAAACAACCTTTTTATCAAAGCTTGCTCAAACACTTGGAATCAACAGCGTGCATACTGCTTTAATCCATATAATGACTTATTTATTTTGCGAACCATATTACTTGCAGCCGGGATACCCTCGGAAATAGTCATAAAGATTTCCTCGTTTAATTTCCCATTCAAAAATGCAATTTTTACATCCATATGGTGAACAAACAAATTAAATAGATTCACTAAAGCTAATATTAGTCTAAAACTTGCGATCCTTGCGATAGGTGTAAATGTTTCATTATAATAAATCAGATTTATCTGTCTAAAACCACGAGCCACTAATCTCGCTTTATACTTCAAGGGTTTTCCAAACTCATCATTTTTAACTGTAAATAACGTTTCATTATAATCAATCAGATATTTCTGACTAAAACCACGAGCCACTAATCTCGCTTTATACTTCAAGGGTTTTCCAAACCGTAACTGTACTCGTCAATAGCCACTCACAATCGATAACATTTATATTCTCTGGTTTTGGTACTACACAAGTACACACCACGTATCATTTTCAATAAGGGAATTCATTTCCTCTTTAGAGCATTGTCCCGTAGATGCTTATCATACCTATAGATTTAATTTCTATTTTATGATTGAGCAATTTGAAATATTAAAGATTCAGCACACAACATAAAGTTATTAGTTATCATAAATACTGACCTCATCATTCTTATTATAAGAAACTGTAAACATGTTTTGGATCCTACTACTTCGTCTCAAATTATGGGATCTTTAATTTTCTTGAGATAAAGTTTACTCATTGCCATTGTGATATGAAGACCAGTTCAAGCGCTCCCCGGTATCATATACAGATTTATTAGCAGGTATTGTTTCCGTTAGTTTACTTATACAATCTGAATGATTTATCAGATTCACCCCTCTTTTCAAACGGGTGTCCAAAGTCGAGAGTTATCAACAGAGTTATTACTATTTCTAGCCATAATCCGTTAAGGCGCAGGTTTCACTGGCCTATTTAATGGAAATTAATCTCATCCATTACCACATCTCTCACTCCAATAAACTGTTTCCGTTTGTTTACTTATACAATCTGAATGCTTTATCAGATTCACACCTCTTTTCAAAAGGGTGAACAAAATCAGAGTTGTCAACAGAGTTATACTACGTCTAGCCATAATCCATTCGGGCGCAGGTTTCACTGGACAATTACCACATCTCTGACTCCAACCAACTTTTCATCTACCATAAATACCTCAAATTTCGTTTTATTAACAAAATAAACAGTAGAACCAAAAACTTTTAAATACTTCAGTTGTGGCTTAGTATTAATATGCCATAACTCATAAAGTGTGTCCAACCTCAGTGCATTCGTGGGACTGATATTTATTAAATAAGTAACACAGCCTCACCCCAGAACGATTGATCTAATTTAGACCCTTGTACCTTTGTACGACTTCATTCTATTTATTGTTGCACTGTTAAGTAGTAGCTAAATACCTATCCGCGCACAGAACTCGTTTAATGTCATTGGATACACATTCCCCTCCATTATCACAACATAAGTTAACAATTCTCAGACAAAAACGAGCTTCGCTTTTTGCGACATAATCCCGAAACGTAATAAAAACATATGTATTCATGCAAATAAATCACAAAATATTTTTTTGCAATCATTAGACGAAGGAGTTAGGACCATGACATCGGTGTGCACTTTAAATAGAGATTGTTTCAAATATTTTGTTTTGATTTGTTAAATTCCAAACATGCTTGTTTTCCAAAAATACAAGCTTCACACAATTTATTATATTGGCATAATATTATCAATTTAATGAATATCAAAAATAGTTTCTTTCTTTTCCATATTTTGATTTGCCAATATGGCCCAAAAGTATTATTTACGACTCTATTTAATGAGCATTCGCTATTTAAAGCATGTTTAAAAATCAGAAAGTTAACGCCGATTAGATTGTTCAAAGTTCCCTGTATTACCGGCTTACCATCATTGTACACAACAACACTGCCGTTTTTTATCAAAAACGACCGTCATTCCTGCTTGCTGCAGTTTCCTTACCGATAGTAGGTCCAACAACCTACTCCCATATCCCCTAGGATATACAGGGTGTTTGGTGCATCGTCTGCCAAATTGAAATGGTCGACTGAAGGGGTCATCTGCTAGCCTTTCAGACCCCTTAACACCCCTCATGCCCTGTAGATGTTTTTTATCGACTTTTAATTGTTTTACTAAAAAAAAGACCCAAATTTTACATTCAAATACAAATTTAAAAAAATATATAAGGCGTAGACTGAATTTTAATTTTATTTCGATGTGTATTGTTTAAGAGCATTTTTAAATACAAAATTAGTGACATTAGTCACCTAGTTTTTTTTAAATTCACTCGCAAAGGTAAAACTTAAATTAAAGCTGTACATGTTACAGCTGTTTACATGGCTACAAAAAAAAAAACAAAAGCGACCGGGATCTTCCAACTCCCTCATTAATTCTCCAGTCTATCCTCTTGCTAATGATGTGCCATAATATGCCATAAAAATCTTTTAACAACTTTGTGAATTCGCTAGAATTGTGAATCAAGTCACATAAGACTACATTCCAAATTCTAATGAAATTTTTTTTATTGCGTAACTGTTACTTGAGAAAGGGGTCAAATTTGTTTTCTCACTCTTGCGCAGTAAAATCTATTTTCTATCTCTTTCTTGCATACTATTTTTTTTTTTTTTTCTTGCATACCTTAAATCGGTTTGAACAAATCACGTACTGCCGTCCGTCATTTTTTTAGTCGAGACATCAGTGCCTCTGCTACCCAACGTGTGTGCTAGTTCACCGTACTCCGCGATTCTTTCATTTTGTTACTTTGTTATCGTTGAGTTTTGTTGGTTCTTGTTACGTTTTTTTAAACTTTTGGTGTTATTGTTAAACTTTGTTGAGTTTTTTGTTATTGCAATGGCGACATTCTCTAACGAAGAATATGCGGACATCATGATGGCTTACGGAGCCGCCAATGGTGTCGCTCGTGCAGCGCAACGACTTTACCAGGAAATTACCTGGCCGCAGTCTTCCAAGACACATACCGACGCATACGCGAGACTGGCAGTGTCACTTTTAATGAACCAAGGGGCCATATTGTGCGACATAATGTTGAAGTGGACGTGAGAATACTGGCACTTTTTGAGGAAGAATCGACAAGAAGCATTAGAAATGAGATTAGTGCGACCACGTTTAAACTCATTAAACCAGTTGACACAGACAATTTTCAATTTGCCGCCAAATCGTTAACAAATGACGCACACGATGCTGCCAAGTATATTATAAACTGGGGGATTATATCGCTGACAAAAATGGTTGGTTCAACGCTGGTCCAGTTCGACATAAACTAGTTGATTAGCATTCGAAAATATTGTTGGAGCTGCTGAAGATTGCAAAAACTATCTTTGAGTTGTATAAATTCAATCTCTTAGTATTGTATAATTGCATAGCACATGTGTGAGCACTGTGACCATAATATGACCACCTTCTATAAAGCTACCATTTACTGCATGGGTACGTCTTTCATTGACTTGAATGTGCTCTGGCGGCTGAGAGTATGTCATGCTCACTCAAATGTCTCGCTGGTGGTGGCGTGTGTGTTGGATCGTTGAGTTCCCTTCAAAATGGTTTAGCTATACGGTGCTGATCCATGCGTCATGTTCGTGAACGGGCGCCGTCAGTGACTGGTCATGTCTTTGCTGCCACGGCTTATTTTAATTAATTTTAATTTTTTAATTGTTTTTATCTTTTTATTACGGACGCGTTTTACGTGCAAATCTTTCTACATTGTTCTCACATGTATAATTTCAACATGAATTATTTATTCAATATTTTGTAACAATATTATGATTTAAAAGAGTTTCAGTGGATTTTCTTGCCCGTTCTTCTCCATAGGAACCTACGCTTTGGAATGGGCAACTAGCTTCATATTTCTGACTGTCTGACCCTTGACAATTCAAAAGTGCCTGTAAATGGTTCAATTGAAATAAATGCTTTGAGTTTGTGTTTATTTTATAAGAAAAATCTATCTAAAATATTATGGTGATTGTGATTTATAAATACTATGACTGAAATTTATAGTTTATTTTTTATTTTTTACAGGTTCACAAAGAGAATGCGCCCGAGTGCCTCACCATGGTGCACTACACGGAGCTTGCCGACAAGGGGCTCATCCTCATGCGCGGTGAATTCGACAAGGTAACACTTGAGCTGGTTTAACGCCATTTAAATATTATAATTTAAAAAAGGAAGATAATGTTTTTCGAGTGTATGTATGTCGTCTTGATGGATTTTAACAAATAAGCTATCCTAAAGCCGGATTTACATTACGAAACTATTTGCGCAAGCTCAGCTATTCATTGAGAGTTTCACGTGTAAATAATGATCTATACCGAATATTCCTGATCAGTAACACCTTGTCGTAAACACTGTTGACAAACCGCAAAATTTGAACTTATTTTTTTACTTTATCGTTTACAAGTGGCCAGTTCTAAAAACTTTCAGTGTTACCCTCGTATGCCGTGCAAAAGTGATTCCAATATCCTATTTACAGAATCTTCAAAAACGTAACATAGTCTTTTGTCATTTTTTATTCACGTTTAGGTGAACAGAAATCTATCAATCAATCTTTATTTGTGAACATTGTATCCATACGAGTAGAAGGTCGTAAATATACATATTATTTTAGTCGAGCTCTATGTTCTACCAATGAAATTGGTGTACAAATAGTGTATTATATAATATTTTTTAAATCGAGATTAAACAGTAATTAAAAAGTAAGTTAGATAAATGTCAATTAAATTAAATTTTACATGCATGTCAAAGGAAGATAATATTATAGGAATTGTATCATAATTTGTCATTTAAAAAATCTTCAATAGATTAATACGTCTTATCAATTAGGAACGAAAACAAATTACTTTTAAATTTGTGGTCATTTTCTTCAATCCCTATTTGGTTGATTTACTAGTAAGTAGATAACTTGATAATAGTACTCGTCCTACAACTACTGATATATGTTCAAATTATAGCCGAGGACGCTGGCACCCTACACACAAGTTAAATCTTACTGTGGGTGCCAGAGTTCATCGAAAACACTCTTTCCATTAGTTGCCTGCATAGTGGTGCCGATTCTCTTGTCACAAATGCCTCTAAACTAGACTAAAAATCACCAAAATTTAGTTTATTCCTGTCAATCGATGATTTCCCATTCTGAAATAGACTAAAGTGACACAACTTAACTATATTTTAGTTTGACAGCACTAAGATGGCACTGAGACTTTAATTTAGTGAAAATTTTGCTATTCTGAATTTGTCTAACATTTTAATTGTCTAACTAAATCTGACCATTTTTAATCGCGTTTAATAATTGTGTATTAAATGTGTACTATTAGTTGTCATGAACTAAAATTCACACGAACACCTCGACTTCAGGTGCAAAAACAGGACTGCAAATATATTTTTTTCTTTTCTTTTGCTTTTGTCTCGAAAATGGTGTCCTATCGCAAAAATAATGAAAATTGCGACCCCCTTTATGAAACCCTTATACCCCTAATAATCAACACATAGGTAATAATTTTTCTTATTTTCCATGCAACGTGAAAAATTCCATATAAAACACGTCGAGGCAGCCCCCTCCGCGCCTCCGGCTCTAAAAAAATTCACGGTGTACGGCAAACAAGTATGTATCACGTGGAGTCGCGATTGTCGAATTCGATTTAGTTGTCAAAATAATTTTTAAATTTCTGAGACTTTTTTGCAGAATAGCGTTAAGATTCTCATAGTCAAAAGTAAGGAATTTTAGTGATAGTTTAGTTCGGTGTACAAGAGAATCCGCACCAGTGTTTGGTTTATGTACAACTGAAGGTAATTTTTTTTTTTGTAAACCATTGCAAAAACACTGTTCCTAAATAGTGTAGTTTTAGACCCAACTGTTTGTAACCGGTCACAACGGAGCTGACTACTTACTCGAGCAAATTTGACGCCACTGGACCATGATATACTGTTAATACTGTTGTCCGATTGGCTGTTTTACTTAAGGACGCGTTTGCAAATTTGATAGGTATAGAATCGAACTACTACATTGACAAAGGTCACACACACAAGTGTACGCACGGTTAGTTGCGGGAATAGTAGTCAAGTGAACTAATTTTGGTACTTTTTTTTCTCAATATTCTTTATAATACATATAGGCATCTACAAAAAATATTTCGTATTGTTGTTTGTATTTTTACTAAATAATACTTAGATACAAATAGCCCTCTTCTAGTAGAAAGATGTGGGCTGTGGACTTTGGGCTAGTTTTGTCAGTTATGATGAGACTTTACCTCCGGACTTGATGGAGTGACCAGAAAGTGTACTTCGGTGACTGCCACTGGAACTCCTCAACGAGTAGAACTAGGTGTGCCGAGTTTGGGCTCGTTTTGTTAGTTATGACGAGACCTTACCTCCGGACTAGATGGAGTGACCTGAAGATGTACTTCGGTGACTGCTACTAGTAGGTACTTCTCGACTAGTAGAATAAGATGTGAAGAGATTGGGCTCGTTTTGTTAGTTATGATGAGACCTTACATACAAGATCAGAAGAAACTCGGCAGACCTAGTTCTACTCGTTGAGGAGTTCTAGATTCCAGTATCAGTCACCGGAATACACCTGGTCACTCCATCAAGTCCGGAGGTAAGGTCTCATAATAACTAACAAAACGAACCCAAACTCGGCGGACCTAGTTGTACTCGTCGAGGAGTACCAGTAGCAGTCACCAAAGTACACCTTCAGGTCACTCTATCGAGTTCGGTGGTGAGTTCTCATCATAAATAACTAACAAAAACGAGCCTAAACTCGGCACACCTAGTTCTACTCGTCGTAGAGTACCAGTAGCAGTCACTAAAGTACACCTTCAGGTCACTCCATCGAGTTCGGTGGTGAGGTCTCATCATAACTAACAAAGCGAGCCCAAACTCGGCACACTTAGTTCTACTCGTCGTAGAGTACCAGTAGCAGTCACTGAAGTACACCTTCTGGTCAGTCCATCAAGTCCGGAGGTAAGGTCTCATAATAACTAACAAAATGAGCCCAAACTCGTCAGACCTAGTTGTACTCGTCGAGGAGTACCAGTAGCAGTCACCAAAGTACACCTTCAGGTCACTCCATCAAGTCCGGTGGTGAGGTCTCATCCTAACTAACAAAACGAGCCCAAACTGGGCAGACCTAGTTCTACTCGTCGTAGAGTACCTACCAGTAGCTGCCACCGGTACCACCTTCTGGTCACTCCATCAAGTTCGGAGGTATGGTCTCATCATAACTAACAAAACGAGCCCAAACTCGGCAGACCTAGTTCTACTAGTTGAGGAGTTCAAGTAACAGTCACCGAAATACACCTTCAGGTCACTCCATCAAGTCCCAGACGAATAGGCATTTATAAACCTTACTTACTTTTACCGAAATAAAAATGTGTGATTATAAAATTATCTTACCACAATATCAAGTATCAAATTTGGTTTATAGAATATTTTGTATTTGTACAGCGATTCTTTTCCACACGAACCGCTGCAAACAAGCGACACAGGGTCCACTCACGACAGCGGCCGAGCGCGGACTGAGGTTTCTTTCGAAATGTTTGTGCAATCAATCAAAACAGGAACCAAAAATAAAATAACCCTTAATGCAATCCTTTAAGATTCATCCGTAATAGCAAAATATGTGAAAAAGTTAGTTTTGGTTTTTATTTATTTTGCGACTATTTGTGACATTTTGAAACATTTTTTTTACTAAGTTTTAGAAATGAGGATGTTTGCCTACTTATAGTATTTTTAGATATCTCAAAATATGTTGATAATAGAATAAAAAGTGTTCTGAAACTCAACCCAGTATCGTTAATTTGTGGAAAATGGCAACGGAAAATCGTTTTTACAATATAAAAAACTATAATTTTGAACACATAAATTCCAATAATTTGAAGATGAAGAACCAATCTATATGTGGTAGTTATTAGTTATATAAAATTCGGTTCAGTTTTGTCACAAAATGAACCGAAAAACAGCAGAATTTTGTCCGATTTGCAAACGCGGCCTTAACGTATGCAAGGCATAGAAGTATTGGTTTACACTGTCAATATTTTATTTTATTTTATTTATTAGGGACAAAAAACAGTTACACGCTGCAGATTACAGAGAAATACTTAAACTAAGTTTTAACAAACATGTAACCCACACCATTGTCCTCATTTTAACTAAAGATTAACAGCAGTGCTGATGACAAGTGCAAAAACAAAAACAAACGAAAACAACAAAACAATAGTCGCTACCACAATAACGCTGTGTCGCTAAGATTAGCTTAACATAACTTAAACCACCTCGCCAGTTAAAACATCAAGAGCCATTTTCTTAAATAATTGCTTTGATTGAGAAAATATATCCAGTTCCATAAAATACGTGTTATAATTATCAACAAGGCGACGCAGAGGTGCTCGTTCCCCTGCATTGATCCTGCATATGTCTGTATGGAACAGCTGAGGGACGCGCACACCCCTTCGAATAACACCTCTAGGTACCTTGAGACGAAGTTTGTTTACTAGGTCCGTACAATCCAATTGGTTATTGCATATGCCATGTAGCGTCATGACATCAAGAAACAGCCGCCTGATTCCCAGATCCTGAACGTCATACCGCTTCAACAGCTGCACGTAAAGTACCTTTGATTGGGAGCACTTATAGTTCATAGACCGTAAGAACTTCTTCTGTACCATTTCTATTCTAGTGCTGTATTTGTTGTAGTATGGGTTCCAGATCGGAACGGCGTATTCTAACTGGGATCGCACCAAAGTCTTATAAAGTATTAAAAACATAGAGGGCCGCACAAAGTCACGCGTTGATCTCATGACGAAACCATACATCTGATACGCCTTGTGTACTGTATTGTCAACGTGTATGTCGAGGTGCAAACTGGCATCCAGTGTAACACCCAAATCACGAACAAAAGTAACTTTATCCAAGTGCGAGTTATTAATTGAATAATTAATATCAGTTCTATTCCTCTTTTTGGTAAATGAGATAGAATGGCATTTGGGTAGACTGAGAAAGAGCTTATTATTGTTACAGTATGAAAATAATCTATCTAGGTCCATTTGAAGAAGTAGACAGTCCTGTATATTCATACATGGTCTATAGATTTTTATGTCATCAGCGTACATTAAAAAAATTGAATTGATAAAACATTGTTTAATGTCATTAATAAATATAATGAAGAGGAGAGGTCCCAAAATGGATCCCTGTGGTACGCCAGATGTTACAATTATAGGGTGAGACTCGTAACCGTTAACAGCAATTTTTTGGGTCCTATTATAAATATAAGAAACAAACCATCTAAGCAAATTACCGCGTATTCCGTTAAAAGCTATTTTTTCTAAAAGCAGTGTATGATCCACCTTATCAAACGCCTGCTGAAAGTCCGTGTACACGGCATCCACTTGAACTTTTTGATCCAGTTTTTCAAATAAATAGTTAGTAAATACTAACAGATTGGTTGTTGTTGAACGACGTTTGACGAAACCGTGTTGCTCGGATAGAATAAGCTGATGAATGTGGGGGTACAAGGCGCCATGCGCGTACAACTTCGGAGGATAGACAAATATTGGATACACAAGACGAATCATTTGCATAGCGACCAGAAGGTTGCCAATTGACAGGGTTCAAAGAAGAGGGTTCGGAGACAGAGTCAAAGTCAAAGTCAAATCATTTATTTCAAGTAGGCCCGTATAAGGCACTTTTGAACGTCAAAAATTTACAAAAAAAAATTAATTGATTCTAGTTGCCCCTTCCAAAAGGTAGTTTTCGTATGGAGAAGAATGGGCAAGAAACTCCACCGTTACTCTTTTAAAATGTTTTACAATATTTTGTATAAGTACATTAGTTATATAATTATATGTGAGGACGATGCACCTAGAATAAAATTATTATACCCCAATAGGTAAAAAGAATTAAGAATTAAAAATGAAGCAACAACAGATAAACTAATTATGTGATAGATACATGGTGCTCACATATTTACAAACATTGTAAAAGTAGACGATCCTCCTAAGATTCCACAATTAATAAGTCAGTGTGCGAGGAATTGGTCATAGAAAGTAAAATCAATGTCATATAATAAAAAATAAAAAAAAATATACACTTAAATTTGCAACCAGTTTGATTTTGTCTTGATTCTAAATTATCCTATGGAGCAGGACCAGCATGTTTCCAAGCATTCTTATCTTGGATATAATCCTCTAATTTGTAATATGCTTGTTTACAAAGTGTACTTTTAATATGAGCTTTAAATTTTCTTTCATTTAATTGCAAAATATCACAAGGTATTTTGTTGTAACATTTAACACAGTACCCCATAAAAGATGTACGTACTTTAGATAATCTGAAAAATGGTTGATCTATTTTATCTTTATTTCTAGTATTAAAATTATGTCTATCACTTATTTTATTAAAAAGATGTCGATTTTTTCTAACATACATAATATTTTCATAAATGAACTGGCAAGGTACCGTCATAATATTAATCCTTTTATAATAGTTCCCTGAGAGATTCGCGGTGACGTAGATTATAAATAGCTCTGACAGCTCTCTTTTGCAAATTAAAGATGGATTCAATGTCAGCAGCCCGACCCCACAGTAAAATGCCATACGACATAATACTGTGGAAGTAACTAAAATAGACCAATCGCGCGGTTTCTACGTCTGTTAACTGTCTTATCTTTCTAACAGCATAAGCGGCTGAGCTTAGCCGCCCCGCAAGAGATGTTATGTGAGGTCCCCATTGTAATTTCTTGAAGAAAAAAAAGATGAAAAGAGATTGCAAATGTTTATGGGGTCGTCTGACGAAGCATTTCTGAAATACATACTAGCCGGATAGTTAGATTTTCTTTTTCTAGATGAGATGTAGGACCAGAAATGCTTTATATTCTTAGGAATGCTGTCTTCGACCGAGTCGATGTAATTCCGATAGCACTTAAATGACTCCCCATGGAAAAGCTTACGATAGTTAGAAAATTTTAAGTAGTCAGATTGATTTTTGTATTTCTTCCATCTTATCCAAGCACGTTCTTTTGTTTTAAAGATTCGTATGAGAGAAGGTGTAAACCAGACAGGGAACCTTGAGTTTCTTATTCTAGTCAATGGAACATGTGACTTGATAATTCCATATAAAGTCTCATAAAAGACGTTAACAGCTTGATCAGAGTCAAGGTGAGAAAGTACAGAGTCCCAGCTAATTTTACTAAGATCAGAATTTATGTTGTCGTAATTAGCTTTATGAAAATTATGTCTACGGACCGAGTGGTTTTTTAGTGGAGTGCAATGCGTATTCAGACAAGTCAATACAGAAAAAACTGGATGATGACCATCGGGATCAAGCAGAGCAATACACGACGTAGACTGACAGTCCACATTAGAGATAAACAAGTCTAGTATACGACCCAATTTGTTTTTTTGTGATATTGAACTGTGAGCCACCTATTAAATTAACGAAATTCAAAAATAGTCGTCCGATTTAGTTCGACACCTGTGCGATTGCATGATTCCCATGGTCCAACCAGTCAATGTCAGGTAGGTTAAAATCACCGATAATAAAGTGGGTGGGTGGGTCAATATGTGAATTCCATTTTAATGTGTTTTCTATGTTTAATCAGATTTTTTTTTTACATTTGTTTCATTAATAACTTTATCATTATATCTAATATTAAAGTTCAATTTGTGATTTACTCTTTGTTGAAATTTAATTATTACTGTTTTATCTAGATTTAAAATACAATTATTATTTTGTAGTCAATTAATAACTAATTTTAAATTAGAATTAATGTCAGCCTCTAATGTACCTACTTACTTCGTCATTATTAAAAAGTAAAGTGCTGACGTCCGCAAACATTGTCATAGGATACAAATAGAGGTGTGACTAATATATTCGTAATAGGTGCAGGTATCATAATACAAGCCATATTAGGATATGTGAATATAGAGTAATAGGTTACCAGGTATTAGTCAAATAATAGGGACGCTGTCTAAACGCTAAATATCAATAATATTATTATTTGCCAACCGTGCCCGCGGTCATCTCACTCACTCGCCGACGCACAGGAGTATTTGTACTAAAAACCTGGCCAATATTATTTTGTGACATTTATTTAATGTAACTATTAAATAAATAAATTAAGATAGTTTTCAAACGTTTATATAATAATATTAGTAGATAATATAATAAAACAAAAAAAATCTGATCAGATTAATCGTTTTCATCTGTTGCTGTTGTATTGTGTTCTTCGTCACTGCTTTCTATTGATGCATTTTCTGCGCCAGGGACCAAAAAACTTATGGTTTCCGAACAGAATGGGTTACTTTTCTTCCATGGTGGTTTTCTAGTGCTACTTAAAAATGGGTCTGACGTTAGTAACAGTCTATTTAAAATGTCCCTATTACATTTTACTCTGTCAAATTTTGGCGAGAAGTTTTGCCTGTAGAGCCTGAAGTGCTTATTTCTAGCTTCGGCAGCTTCTTCAGAGAGATGCCCAATTGGAAATATTGATTGAGATATCACTGTTGCACCATGCATTATTTTTTTATGAACGGTAGGCGACATTAGGTGCCATTCATACAACTAAACGTACAAAGTAGCAGTTTCAAATCTGTAGGCTACAAATTGGTCTTCAAGTGACCACTTGAAGATCAATTTGCTCGCGATTGATGCAAAGAGCATCAATCGCGTCGCCACTTGAAATTGCTTCGAAGATTACTTTGAATCTGTAGATCAATGTTGAATCTATTCCAGTTATTTGAGAAGCTGTTTCGGGATCAGAAAAAAATCTTCTCGATATATTTCCATCATTACTGTTCCCGAACCCTGCTTTCGGCATATCCACTAAAAGGCCCATTTGCTCCCGAAATGCTTTTTGTATCATTTCTTTCCTCTCCTTTACAATTCTTTTATCTTCCGTTGACCTTATTTGCCATTTTTTAACCCCAAGTTTGTAAGAAACGTGCAATATGGATTCAAAGAATCGTATTCTTGCGTGGAGAATCGATAGGCCGAATTTTAGACTTTCTGGGTCTACTTCCATTCTTCTGTTTAAATTATTAAAATTTGAGGAAGTTAGCCCACAAATATAGCACCGTGAGCACCATGTATCTATCACATAATTAGTTTTTCTGTTGTTGCTTCATTTTTAATTCTTAATTCTTTTTACCTATTGTGGTATAATAATTTTATTCTAGGTGCATCGTCCTCACATATAATTATATAACTAATGTACTTATACAAAATATTGTAAAACATTTTAAAAGAGTAACGGTGGAGTTTCTTGCCCATTCTTCTCCATACGAAAACTACCTTTTGGAAGGGGCAACTAGAATCAATTAATTTTTTTTGTAAATTTTTGACGTTTAAAAGTGCCTTATACGGGCCTACTTGAAATAAATGATTTGACTTTGACTTTGACTTTAGTTGAAGACGTATTGGTAGCTGCATTGCATACCTTGGCGTCCACCATTGTTGGTAGTAATTTATGTGTTACGTAAATTATTCCACTGGATGTTGGTATTTCTGTTGTCGTTATTTTTTTTGCTTGATTATCTATATATTCAAATTCTTCATTAGTTATGTCCTTGGTTTCGCTAATAAATCTTATTCTAATAGGTCTGCAGAATCTTGGAGATGAAGGTAGTGGATTTTGCCATATAATTTTTTTTCTTCCATTATCTGTAGTTTCTAATCGCAATAGTACCTACGAGAGAACTCTGAAATATGTTCGAGTCACTGTCCGCAATATTTTCAAATTTTTGCTTTTATTGCGATTGTTGAGAACCATCGCAGCCCCATTTTATAATAAAAAGAATTTTTTTCTTTTCTTCTTCACTACACATATACATCTTCCAAATATTTATACAACCGTAAACATGTATGGTTGAGTAAATCTTGTAAGAGAACTTCCGCACAAGTCTGTAACTCTCATTGACTGTTCTACTGGATAGCAATCGGTTTTTGCTTTTTTTATCAAAGAGTAGCAAGGGTATATATTTTTATTTGCGCTGTGTAAAATTTCCCACTGTTTGCTACTAAAATCTCCTTCGACGAAAATAGCTAAGACTTCAGATGGTGAATGCTTTTTTATTTTACTTTGATTATTTGAAGAAATTACTTTTCGAAACTTTGTAGCTCTTGTTGGAGTCAAAGTGATGTCTTTTATTATTTTATATGCATCCTTATTTCTTCCGGCACGTTCGACTCATTTGAGCAGCATAAGTCAACTCATCTATCGATACAGTATCTCGTAGACCTTTTGTTTTTCTTCGCTTGGATCTATCACTGGATTCCCCGAATTCCTTTGAAGGACGACCCGGTTTTCCTATAGTCCAGAGGGCGAATTTGAGAGTATTTTGAAGCCAATTTTCATTTTTTTTTTAGAAAGCGGTTATGCTTGTAGTTTGCTGCTACCCATTTTCGTTTAAATTCACATTTGAAATGGCTCAACGTATGTTTTAATGTCTCCAGCTCACTTTCTGGATATTTTGTTATTGTATAATTTTTTTTTCCAAAAATTGCATCTTAGCATCAATTTTCTTGTCAGGGCATTCTTGCACGATATCATATAATTGTTTATTTGACATGTTCTTGAAATTCCCAATGGAATCTAAAAATAAAAGAGAATTTACTGTAAATAATCATGTTTTAAATTAATTGTCCATTTTGTTTGAATGTGTGAAAACAAAATGGCGGAACAAAGCGGAATATTTTCTTTCACTCTTTAGGAAAGTCTAAACTTTATTTAAAACAATAGATCATTACCCGGAAATGCTCGGAACACGTACAAAACCGCTTCTGATTTGAGATAAATAGAGGCAAAGAGATTATTTTAGTATCCTTTGCGAAATAAAAAAAAAACATTTGTGAGTCTATAACTTAAATGAAATGATATTATTTATGTTGTTACATACCTTGAACTTCCATATTCGTCGTATTTATCCCACCAACTATTAACAAAACGACTAAAACGGAAAATGTTAGGAGCACAAAAAATAAGTTTATCGAGAAAACAATGGACCGCATTGGACGTTTAGACTGAGTTTCGACTACCTGTGTGCCGCGCGGTGAAGGTATAAGGGTGCAGGGGGTGCGGTACGTTATGAACAGGTTATTTAGCTGTCAGAAAGTGATAGTTGCATTGAGTTAAGCCACACTTTGAATATTCGACTTATGGCCAGGTTTTTTTATGCCAATACTCGTATGTGCGACGTCTCGACACCTGACGAGTGAGCGAGATAATATTCGACTTATGGCCAGGTTTTTTATGCCAATACTCGTATGTGCGACGTCTCGACGCCTGACGAGTGAGCGAGATGACTACACTCGAGGCGGGCGAGCGAGCGAGATGAATATTGTATTGTTTGAATAGAGTGCGTGCGTAATGTGTGTATTGTAAAGACATAGTTACACACGTCTGGCTTCGTATTAAAGCTACATGAGTTGGTTACCAAGTAAGCAAGCAATGAAAACAGTTTTTTAACATTTGGTCACTTGTTTCTGTCGCATTGTCTAGTATTAGCTAATACGGATATTAGTTTATAATATTTATTTATTTTATTTATCACATCACGTTCATGTGACCGCGTTGTTCATCTAAACTACGCAACGGATTTACATTTAGAGAATTTATTCCAGAAGTTTTAAAGGAAATACATTAATATTAAACTTAGCATAAGCATAATCAGCCTATAGCGGTCTCACGGTTGGCGGATGTCACGTCTTCGAATTTGTAGTTTTAGGACATGTAATACTAAACTTACATATTAATTAAAAAATCTAGTCGTAAAAACCATGCGAAGTAGGGCCTGATCGCTAGTAATTATAATGATCGAATGTTACACTAAGTTTGATTTTTGCTTTTACAGAATGTACTGGATGGTCAAGAGGCTCGATGTCTAGCAAATCAGTTTCAGATGTACTACAGTGGAAAAAATTCTACAAAGTTGCAACTGCTTAAAACATTCACCAAGAATCCTGAAACATTCAAACACATGGACCTGATAGCAGAGCTAGAAAACATAGGTTTATAATCATTCATCTAAGTATCATGTATGTAGTACATAAATAAAAGACAAAGTACAGATTTTGTTTGAATTCATAATATTAATGGCCTAAGTTTAGTGCTGACCGAGGCCCACGAACACTGGAGCCCTGCAGAACTACATAAAATACCCACGCTGTACACTTGAGGCGCCAAAGGCGTTATTTTCCTTAGCAACTATAAGTGAAGTGTCAATTCAATCTGTGAGGATAGTAGGTGTAATCGGGCGTGTCATTTATGATAACATTCAACGGAGAGTCTGATGATGCTGCTGGTAAAGATGGAGCTAGTAGAGGCGAGTGAGGGATACTACACCCTCCATCTATTGTTACTCCTATACTGGATGGCCGATGAAATAGACTCTGCTGTTGTACATGTCCTAGCCTGATATAGTCAGTTGGGTTATGAACAATCATCTCACTATAATCATTTTTATTTGTGGTGTTCCCTTTTTTGCATTTTAAAACATTATCTTCACATTCTTGATAGCAGCTTTCTAAAAAAAGATTTTGTAAAAACATCTTTGTTTTCTTCATAACATCTTCTTCTATGAATGCGGCATTCTGTTTCAAATATGTCGGTAATTTGGACATAAACTCTTCGTACAAATGGTAACCGAAATCATTGTGAAGACTTTGGCTAGATGATGTCGTAAGAGTTGAAACTGATTGCGCTCCTATACTGTCCGGAGATTTATCGGTTACTTCGGCCGAATCCATAGAGGTAAACACATCAAAATTGCTAGATAACTTCTCTCCTTGACGACTCGTGTTTTTAACATCAGATTCTTTGTAACTAATTGATCCTTTATGAACGCATTTATTAGAAAACTTAAAATTTTCGTTGGTCAAATGTGCAATGTTATTATCAAAAGTATCAATTAATTCGGGCATCCTTACATTGGTTGAACTCAACGTACTTATGGCTTTAGTACCCTTTACCAATTCATCCAAATTCAAGTTTGGTTTTTCTTTCAAATCTGCCAACGCAGGCCTTGTTATTGTTTCGGATCTAACAGCTTTTGGAAACATTCTCAATGTTAGCCGATTATTTGTAACAAGGCAGTTATTTACATTATTATATTTTGAAAAATGATCACAATCTTTAACGCTTTTCTCAAACAAAATTTGTCCCGTGCGACGTGATCTTTTTCTGATTTCGTCTAGGCATTTACGTGTTTTCCGCTTTTTGCGTTTAGCCGTATTTGACAACGATTCCATCGCAAGCTGCAAGAAGTAGCTAGGTATTTTCTTAATGTAAAGCCAATCAAAGCTCCAGGGAAAATTGGTTTGGTCCACTATTGTTTATTAGATATTTTGTTTTTTACCACATTTTATAATAAGTACTGGTTATTGGAAAAAATAACTGTCACCATAGAAATACTTACTAATTACTGTGATAAAAACAGATTTTTGCCGTTTTCGACTTCAAAATTTTCAGGAGAAAGGAAATTGTCATTTACCGTGGCAGGACCTTTATGCAAGTTGTCAGTTTGTCATCAAATAGATTTAAGAAAAAAGTTCTAATTTCAATTGGTGCTTTCACGCCTCCCACTACAATGTGTAGGTACCTCAGAGCCGGATTAAATGTCGAGATCGAGAGCGTCCGCGTCCTAAAGCAAGCACCTCATCGACGCCCCTCTAGCGGCCATAATATATTATAAATTTTAACTTAGGTAAATGTACCAATTCTCGTCAGGTTTTGAAATTAACTGACTTTAAAAACTGCTGCGTGAAAAGTAGGTAAGTATTTCAATTAGAACAAAACTTTTTGCATAACGAAATGAAATGAAATTGTTTATTCTGTAAATATCAGCGTTTTACCTGAAATAAAACGCTTATTAAACTACTTACCTTATTCGAAGCATAATTTAAATGAAATGAAATGAAATTGTTTATTCTGTAAATAGGATATTGGAATCACTTTTACACGTCATCTTAAAAAAATAATTAAAAATTAGCTAGATGAGTTCGGCGTTTCCTATCTGACTACTCTGAGAAGAAAGGCCGAAACAAACTCAGAGGTCATAGTCTCTTTTAAAGTCCAGACATAATCTTGGTCAGGCCATATGAGGACCATGTAGATTAGTGTCTGAAATGGTCTTTTGAGAAAAGAACCACACAGATTTGAGTGGACCTGTCCTGTCAGTGCAAGCATTTGTCAGTAATCGATTATCAGTAAACAATTGAGATAGGCTGAACCTTGTTTCCTGTGCCTTTTTTCCTTACGTTTCTAGCGATACAGCTCTGTCTCGCTCTCATGACGTCACCAGGTCAGAGAGGGGAGCGCAATTTTTTGCGCGCGCGACTCGGTCTTGTTCATTGGATGATTGACTATATCACCAGGCAGAAATTACTATTATGCTTCGAATAAGGTAAGTAGTTTAATAAGCGTTTTATTTCAGGTAAAACGCTGATATTAAACCACTTGACCGTTATTTGAAGCATAATTTAAACAATTATTGAGATATGTCTGTCATCGCCTGGTAACGCTCATGAGGAACGCCAATGCGTAGGGTAAGACAAAAAAAAAAAAAAAACAGAAAGATATAATTATTAATCGGGTTTTATTAAAATCCCATTCTTAATTGTTATACAGTATTCAAAAAACCTCACTAAATCAACATAAATTCACTATAAAACGGTTAAAGAGAGCAGTAATGCTGTTAGTCCTAGAAGAGTTCAAAACCTGTCGTTTATAAAATCGAATAAAAGTGTTTGAGGACCTCCCAATTTCCCCGAGCCATAATATCTTCCATGGGGAATTTGTCCAACCAATTCTTGGAAGCAACAGCGGAACGGACACTACCAGGAGTAGCAACAATACCTGCCTGACGCATCAGAGTTTTGATCCAGCCTGCAATAACCGTTCGTGAGGCCGCACGAGCTGTACCCTCTCGTAGTGATAAACAAGTTAGGACAATCAGCTTCCTGACGTCTAGTGGAAAGCAGTGATACGGTCTGTTCAACCCGATATACGGGGTCTAAGTTCCTATTATCATTATTTTTAAATAATCTCCATCCTGATTGCCTATAGTCAGATGAATCAGTCTTAGACCCAAAGGCTGACCAGAAGGTTATAATTTTTTTTTTTTTTCCCTTTTGTCAACTGAGCCGATGTCGACTATTCTGCCAGTGTCATGTAGTGACGGCAGCACAGCAAGATGAGCCGTCGAACTTTGCACTTCGTGGTAGTTGTTAGTAGTTATTGGTATTAGCTGAAAGGACGAGACAAGTTTTGTTAGTAATGACTTTTTTTTTATTTTTTATTGTTAGTTATTAGTTTACATATTTACAGTTATAGTTATTATTTATCTATCACACACCAGACTACATTTTTATATCATTGTCATTTAAAAATGTTGCTAGGACTTGAATCAGTTTAGGGGAAAAGTTAGTCAAGAGAGAATGGAAGTTATTAGGAAGGGTAATTTTAATTTTAGGAAGCTTAAGGTACAAATCAAAAGACTGTGAATTTGAAGGACATGAAAAAAAGATATGGTCCAGAGTACCCTCATCAAGTCCGCATTCGCACAGGGAACTGTCACGAACACGAATCTTGTGAAGAAATACTGGACTGCAGCAGTGACCGAGTCTCAGCCTACATAAGGATGAAACAGTTATTTTAGATAATTTAGTGCATTTAAAAAACCAAGGTTTTTGTTGGATGTTGGGTTGTATACTGGCGTAGTACGCCCCCTTCAGCTTTGAAGTTACCTGCCATCCTGCTGACCATGAGTTATGCATTTTAAGTTTGGTGTCAGTACGTAAGTCGTAACTATGAACGACATAATGTTTTTGGTCAACAGGGTTGGATGTTGCGAATTTAGCCAGCGAGTCGGCGCACTCGTTGCCACCTATCCCCGAGTGACTGGGAACCCAAGCTATTTCAATGTTCAAACCGTTGTTAGAGCAAATGAAGAGCAAATTTTGAATGTCTATAATGATTTTACTATGAATTTTTGATTTTAATTGATTTTGACTTAAATGCCTGAATGCTACTGCGAGAATCTGAAAAAATAACCGAATTTTGGATATTATGAGTTTTAATGAAATTAATTGCTTCTAAAATGCCAATACATTCCCCTGTAAATACCGAAACCTCTGGAGGGCACTGGAAGAGAAGAGCAATTCTGGAAGTATGTTGGGGTTAATTTAGACGCATCTGTGTAGAATAAATTCCAACCTCTCCAGTACCTTTCAATGACCCGGTCAAAATCACCTTTTACGTCCTCGGAACTTTGAAAGACCAAGTTCCAAAACGACTTTTGGCTTAAAGTGGACCACCTCGTATGCGGAAGAAAATACTGGTAGGGTGGGATACTGACAAACAGGTGAGGAGAGGTTTTTAAGTTCTCTGTACCTATTCATCAGCGGGGGAAACGATTTATGTTTCCAATATGGTGATACTTCTAAAGAACGGTGGATTTGTTCTAAAATGGGAAGTAAGGGATGGGACGAAAGGGCGAAAACTTTTGACAGGAAGCGATCTGCTAAGTATTGTCTTCGAAGGTTAAGGGGAGGCTCTGCACATTCTACCTGTAGGGCATTTATAGGTGAGGATTTCATTGCTCCTACTACAATCCTAAGGCATTTGGCTTGAATAGCGTCTAGTTTACGAAGCGCCTCTTTATTACAGGGCTCAAGTAAGAAGCAGCAATAGTCCATCACGCTTCTGATCAGAGCATTGTACACTAATTTTAGAGTGTATGGGTGAGCTCCTCACCAGACTCCGGATAAAGCCTTTAGGACTGATACTGAGCGTTCACATTTTTTAACAACATTGTTGATGTGATCCACACCTGACATTTTGGAGTCCAGGGTAACTCCCAGAAACCTGGCCTTTTCCTTGGTCGGGATAGCTTGACCATCTATGTTAATATGTACCTGGGGGATAAGACGTTTGCGAGTAAAAATAACTGCTGTACTCTTAGGGGCGCTCAAAGACAACCCATGATCAAGTAGCCATTGGTTTAATGAAGATAAAGAGACATTCAAAGATAGAGAGGCATCCTCTATGGAACTGCCAGAGACCAATAATGCAATATCGTCTGCATATTGAAGGATTTTACAATTATAATTTAAGGATGAAGGGAGATCTGAAGTGTAAATATTATATAGTATGGGACTAATGACGGATCCCTGAGGTAAGCCTCGCCACGTCACCCTCTGCTCAGAGTTTTCCCCAGGAATCCTCAGCTGAAGAGTGCGACTTGAAAGAATGGTGGAAATAATCTGAATAATCCTAGCCGGTATTCTCAACTCGTGCAGCTTTTGCCTGAGAACGGGGAGGAGGACAGAATCATAAGCAGCTGATATATCTAGAAAAACGGCTACCACAGACTCATCTCTACTAAGGGCCAGTCGGATTTCTGATGTGAGGATACCCACACTATCAGTTGTACCCAGACTTTTCCTAAAGCCGAATTGAGTCGTTGGGAGCAGTTTTCTATGTTCAACTAACCATTCTAGACGGTTTTTAATTAGATGTTCAAGAAGTTTAATAAGAATAGACGATAAAGCAATTGGTCGATAAGAGCAATGATCACTAGGATCCTTGCCGGGTTTTAATAGAGGAATAACCACTTGAACCTTCCAGGCTGGAGGAATATACCCAGAGATGAAACAAAAATTGACCAAGTCCAGGTAATATTGTTGACATTTTACGCCCGCTTTTGCAATGAAAGAGTAAGGGAATCCATCCACGCCAGGTGCAGAATCCTTAACATAATTAAGAACCGTTTTAAGTTCGTCAAGGGAAAATGGCTTATCAAGAGGATCATTTGAAGTAACAGAACCTACAAAGTTTATTTCGTCTACACCAGGGACATAGACTGGGGCGACTTTTTTGAAAAACTGGTGCCCCAAATCTTCGGATAAGATGTTCGTGGGAGACGGTTTTAAACTGTTTCTAAAACTTTTCACTCTCTGCCACACCACCGACGCTGGGGTAGATGGACTTAGGGAATTACAAAACGATACCCAGCCTGCTCTTTTCTTTTTTCTATTTAGTTTCCTGGACTTAGCCAATATTTTATTGAAGGCGAGAAGGTTATCCAGGTTCATTTCAAGGTTAAAGGTCTCTTCCGCCTCATTCCTGGCCCTGATCATGGCAGTGCATTCCCTATCCCACCAAGGCGGAGAAGGGAGTTTTCCTGAAGGTGATTTTTTAGGAGGGAAGCAATCATCAGCTGTAGCGGATATGGTGTTGGAAAAAGAAGCAAAACATTATTGAGCATTCTCAGCATTGATGGATGGGAGGTTGGAGATACGTAGGTCTAAAATTTTTGAGTAAAGATCCCAATCCACAGAGTTAAGTTGGTACTTTAGTAAGGGAGGGGAGGTTTTATCAGGAAGAGATTTAGAGGGAATTTCGACTGTGATGGGATAGTGATCACTCCCATAGGTCATATTCAAACGGTTCCATATAAAAAGGCTAGCTATGCTGGATGAGCAAAATGTCAGATCGACACAACTATTACTTTGCCCTAATCCAGACCTACGTGTGGCACTGCCATCATTAATAATACACAGGTCAAGATCATCCAGCATATCCACCAGGCCTACACCAGTACTATCGCAAGATTCCGATCCCCACCGGTAGTGATGACAATTAAAATCTCCCATGACAAGTAATGGACCGTTTACATTACTTAGTAAATTTTTAATTAAGACAAGATCTTCAAAACGTGGGTGTGCAATATAAAAAGAAAAAAGATTTATACCCTCAACCTTAACGGCAACAACATTTATGTTGTCGCGAACGAAGGGTAGAGGGATCTGGGAGAATGATACTTTGTTATTGATGAACAAAGCACGTCCTCCATATCCATCTGATCTGTCATGGCGAACACCACCGAAACATGGGATCCTGAAATTGTTTTCAGAACGAAGCCACGTCTCAGCGATGCTGCAGACTAATGGTTTAAATTTATTAATTAAAAAGAGTAGGTCAGGTTTCCTGGGAGAAATACTCCTCACGTTCCATTGCAGGAATGTCAGGGGATGGAACATTATTTATATATTGAACTATTGAAGACAGTTTATTGGCAACGTGGTCAGGTAAAGATTGTGCAGGGTTAGCTAATACAGTTATTAGCATATTGGCTATAATATTTAATATATGTTCGGGCTTATCAGGAGTACTAGCACCTTCTCTAGGGAAGGCACAACCGTTTTGGGAAGGAGAGAAGGAGTAATCCTGAGTAAGGGCTTGATGAGCCTGCCTATCGTAGCTAGGTGAAAGAGGTGCATGGGATTTAGGTTTGAGAAAGACCGTTTTACGGTATGATTTTGGTGTTTGGGGAGCTGGACTGGGGTATTGAGGCGAACTGGTTGTTGGTTTGGATTTTGGTGGTATTCTTGACACTTCGGCATATGATCGTGAGACTGGAGGGAAAACCTGACTTGCTTCCGCATATGAAACAGATTTCTCGGCCATGAGAGCTTTTATGCCCTTCTGGCGACCCAATTCAGGATAAGCCTTATCATTCGCATAGTGATTGCCAGAACAAGATATGCAAATAGCAGTCAGTGGAAACTTGGCATCCATCCCCTGGGTGATCTTGACCACATTTGAAACATCGAGGCTGCGAGCGACATACAGTACGTGTGTGACCGAAACGACAACAGTTAAAACATTGAATAGTCGGGTACATATATGTCTCGACCAAAAGGGCAGAATAAAAACAATAAACCCGCTTAGGTAAGATTTGCCCATCGAAAGTGAGAACTACAGTTTGAGTGGGTTTCCACTCTGTAACACCCAGAGAAGTCACCTTACGGTTCATTCTCCTTGCCTTTATAACTGGGCCGCATCCAACTGGAACCTTAATATTCTCAATGACCTCGTCTTCTGTCCACTCATTTGGAACATCTCTAACGAGACCCAAACGAGTTATATTAAATTGAGGAATCGTTGCTATAAAATTATTTTGTACTAATGTTTTACTTATCAAGAAACTATTAGCATCCTGATGAGACTTAAACTCGACCGACACCCGGTTCCTTCTTAGGCGTTTTACACTACCTAGGAGAATGTTGCTGTAGTTATTTTTGGTTAAAAACATTCCAAATTTAACCGGGTGCAGTACAGTACCTGGAGTCTGGCCATCCTTCAAAGAAACGTGAACGACATAGGGTGGGTTATCCCTTAAAGTGTAACATTGTCTTCCGAATTCTTTTTTGATTAACTTAGGAGGATTTATTATACACTTGGGAGCAAATAAATCGAGCCACTACCTTTTTTCACGTAAAATGGTAAATATTTTTGGTAATATGGAACGTATCAATTCGAACTATATATCGCCTAAAAGTTTAGTTAATAACCTTTACAATGAGGGTAAATTATTGAATAATAACCTTATTGAATGATAAATTATTGGCTCTGCAAGAAAAATGGTAATTTTGATAGAAAATTTAGTAGGGCTAAAACAGTCCATAAAAACAATAAAAAACAAAATTATTGCAAAAAAAATATTCTTAATAACTGGTATTACCCCCCCGGGCCCTGATACATTCTTGTAGCCTATTAGTCATCGATCTGATCAGCGTTACGATGACATATTGTGGTATGTTCTCCCACTCTTCAAGCACAGCGACTTTAAGCTCGGGAATGGATGAAACAGCGGGAACCCTGGCTCGGACTCTCCGTTTTAGCTCGTCCCATAGGTGTTCGATCGGGTTCAAATCGGGACTTCGTGCTGGCCATACCATTTGTTGAATCCCGATCGCAGACAAGTATTCCGTAACGATCTGCGCGGTATGAGGTCTCGCATTGTCATGCATAAACAAGAAATTTTCTCCGACAAAACCAGCATACGGCATTACGTGGTTTTCAAGAATGTCAGTTATGTATCGGTCAGCTGTTAATCCACGTCTACCACTGCCATCGTTGGCGGGGTCGACGAAGACAAGTTCCGTTTTTCCGTCTAGAGAAATTCCTCCCCACACCATACAAGAACCACCACCAAAACTCACCGTTTCTCGAATGCAACATTGGGCAAATCTTTCACCAGGACGTCTATACACTCGGTTTCTCCCGTCATTGCTAAAAAGACAGATTCTTGACTCGTCAGAAAACAAAACTGACCTCCAGTCTTCTAACGTCCAATTAATGTGTTCTCGAGCAAACTCCAAGCGAGATCGGCGATGAGCTACAGTCAATTTTGGGCCAGTTGCTGGTTTGTGTGATGTTAAATTTCGTTCTTTTAGTCTTCGTCTCACTGTCCACCTACTGATTGCGACTCCTCGAACGTCACGTAACGCTTGCTGTAGCTGAACAGCATTAAGTCCACGGTCGCGCAACGAATTGGTTGCAATAAAGCGGTCGTCACGTTCTGTTGTTGCCCGTGGTCGGCCAGTTCCAGGTCGCCGAACAAAAGCACCAGTCTCCAGATACCTGCGGTATACCCGCTGTACCTTTGAACGACTCAAATGAAGTCTGCGTGCCACTTCACGTTGTCCGTGTCCAACCTCAAGTAAAGCTACAACTTGGGCAGCTTCCGTCGGTGTAGTATCCATTTTATCAGGTTATTTTGATTACACAGACACAGATAAAGACAACAATAACAAGTAATATGGGTATGATTAACAAAAACCTCAAATTTAATCTTTTCTTAACAGAGTACAATAAAAATGTCATAAGCAAATTAAATGCGATAATTTTATTCTACCCTTTAAACTTTAATAAAAATGAAATTTTGACAACTAACTACCCTCATTGTAAAGGTTATTAAATACCCTTTTAGGCGATATATGTTTCGAATCGATGCGTTCCTTAATACCAAAAATAATTACCATAATGCGTGAAAAAGGAAGTGGCTCGATTTATTTGCTCCCAAGTGTAGTAGTCGGGGGGGAAGTAGCTAATCTTTTTCTACTTGCCGATTCGGAGTCCATTGCATTTTCTAGTACATTGTCATCGGGGAGAGAAACCGTTAACACCGGAGTGTATTCAAAGGGATCAGGAGGATCGGGAGGCTTTTTGTCATCCATTATGGATATCGGATAAAATCGTTAAAATATTAAAAAAATAGAGTTAAAACAAACCTTAGACTAAACTACAGACACAAAGAATAGTCTCGATTGTAGTTCACAGTTGTAAAATTAACTAAAATCGAGAAAATTCGTAACACAAACAAAAGCACTTGTAGCCTTCACCACTACCCACGAAGCAAAAAAACGTTATAAAATTATGGTCCGGTGATCTAATATAATTATCGTTATCAGTCAATAGAAGTGTCAAATCATGAATACGCCTACCAGAACAGAGTAGGTAATAAGAGGGCAGCGGCTTGACTCGATACATCAAAAATATTGTCATGATTTATCGTTCTATCGCCAAGAAAACATACAAAATCATCAATATTCCACACTTAAAAACAGTTGGTTTTTTAATTGAAATCGATTTTAAAACTAAAATATGATTACCTACTTAGAACACCTGAATAATTTACATTACAAAGTGTGGAGACCACAGACTTATGTAACAATATTGTATTATAAGACAATTTATGTTTTATATGCAGATCAGCCAGAAAACGAGCTAGACAGATCCTGAGGGATTCTTAGGGTTAATATGGCTAGATCTACACCACGAAACCCATCCTTTCCATGCGGGTTTGTAAGTTCTCAGGGTGGAAGCGCGCCAAGAACTTTTTAAAAGATCTATCTGACTATTATTCCATTTACCGAAATGATGTGTCCACCCCCACATTTCCACACTTCCAACACTAGATCCTGGACGCGAGGAGGTGGCAATCCCGTTGTCACATCGATCAATACATTGTTCAGGTTCTGTATTGTGAACGGTGGGGCTAGAGCCCGGGCTTTGAGATCCCGGCGCCAAAAGACTCTCTCCCATCTCGGTGCTACTATCAAGTAAATTCTCGATGCCTGATTGAGGTAGCTCAAAACTCTGGGTATCAGAAACGGGGTTGGGAACACCCATGCCAGACCGAACTTCCAAGCAATCGAGAATGCGTCGTGGGCTACAGCTTGTCTGTCGTTCAGATCTTTCGATACGTAATGAGGGACTACGTGGGCGTCGCTGGAGGCAAACAGGTCCACTTGGGGAATTCCCCATTTTAAGAATATTATCTTGGTGATCTCTGGCATGAAATGCCATTCGGGGACTCGGCGAAACCGCGATAAGTGGTCGGCATGGTTGTTGTACCTCCCCGGAATGTAGTACACGTTGATATGAATTTGGTACTGATCTATTAAACAAAACAGGTTGTATGTTATGTCCATTAATCGCGAGGATTTGGTTCCCCCTTCGTGCCGGAGATACGCTACTACCGTGCGATTGTCGCATTGTAAGGTTACCGTAGATTGGCTTAGATACATGGCATGATCTTGAAAAAACCTTCAATATTGCTAACATTTCTTTTACGTTGCAGTCGGAGGCGTCCGTCGTAATAAAATGCGTCGCTGGTGCGTGGTGTAGAATTGACGGTTGTTGCAAATTGTGGCTCCACCACTGTAGGTCGCCTATTGCATCTACAGGTACAGTATATACCTTGACAAAATATATATATACTATATACCTTGTTCAATTGTAGGGTGTTTAGGAATTTTAATAGAGCTCGATAATGCAACCCTCTTTGGACAACAAAACTTGCAAAGTTTAGTGCTCCTATTACACTCTGCAATTTCTTTAGGTCTGTCTTCCCCAAATCTCCGATTTCGCGTATCTTTGCTAGTAATGAACCCTCATTTTCTCCGTTGGCAGACGTTTGTGGTTTAGCCAAGGATTCCACAGTACTACTAGGTAAACCAGGCATTTCTTTGGTATTAGGATAGATTTTTCGAAATTTATTTGCCAACCCAGATATTATTGTAATGTTTTTACGAGAAGACTCACATGGCCTGCGAGAACCACTGGGTCTTGGTGAGCTAGAAGAAAATCGTCGAGAAAGACCAATAATCTCACACTTGGGCAATCCAATTTGTCAAACTGGCAAAAGTTTTTGGAGCCGTGCTGAAACCGAAAGGTAGGCAGGTCATTTGAAGAAGCTATTTTTCGTAAATAAGGCGTAAGAAGCACCTGTGAGGCTTTGCTACGTTTAGATGAAAGTAGGCCTGTGAGATGTCCAGCTTGCACATCCAATCTTGGGGCTGAATGAAATCTGGGACTCTGAACACATTTATCAGACTGAAAGGGGTGGTCAGTATGAATTCGTTTAGCCTTTAAATTGAAAATTGGTCGGGCTGACCCATCGCTCTTTGGTACCTACTAGAAAGAGGGTAGATAAGATATGTTTGGCTTGCAATTTCCAGAATTCCTTGATTCAACATTTCTTGAATAATTAAGGTCATTTCTGGTGACACAGGTCTGTGAAACGCCTTGTTGTCTAATCTGGGCATGATTATGGGAGGTTTTTGTTGAAAAGATATGTAAGGTACCCTTGAATTATTTGAATAAGGAAATCTGGTGCCTGCATCCTTCCAATGATCGACGAAATTCGATAACTGACCGGCTTGAAATATGTTCATGTCAATATTTACTTCTCTTGGCATTGTAACCTGAAGGTGATGACCTTCGCTTATTCCCGCCACGTTTTTGAGAGTGGTATCTTTGGTTTTGTCTTGCCCCGCGAGAGCGAAAGGAACCTCTATCCACTGTACCCTGATAGTTGTAATACGCATGTGCCGGTCCTTGCGAAGGACACGGTATATTATGCTGCAAAAAACCACCCTGCGAGGGGGCGTTACAGCTTTGAATAGTTCTTACCCCGCGAGGGTGGAACTAAGTATTGCCCCTGCGAGGGACGTATGAGCAATCTTCCAACTTGCGAAGTTGAGGTATTACCATAAGCAGATTTTGTAGCTGTACCAGCTGATCTAGAAGCGGGCCAGAAAGCCTTTGGATACCGCCAGCTTTTTCTAATGCAACAACTAACTGTTCTGAATTAAATAAGTTAACCTCAGATGGAGGTATTTTCTTTATTGCCAATTTTATTAAGGGATCGCGAACTGCATTAGTTATGCTATCTCTGCGCATCTGTATGGTTTCAGCCCTATGCTCACAAATCATTTGCAATAGGTCTGCCGAAATCTTGCTGAACTCACCAGAAGGGAAGATGTCATTCAGCTTTAGGTTTATAGCCTCGAAGCTAACTTCTTCTTTCTGGTCTCGGACCCATGACAAAAACGAAAAAAGTTCCTTCTTTAGGGACTCTTTTTGTTTCAAAATACCGTAATTAAACGAAACATAGGCCCTCTCCACGTAACTTAAATGTTTTAGTGTGTCATAGGCACTGATCTCTTCGTTTGCCTCGAGTTCGACGAAACCCGGGCTATGATTATACGATTTTTGTGTTTCCGCGTAACGTACTTCACTCCAACCCGGTTCATTAAAAAACTGAATTTCTTTTAAAATTGTCTTTTAGCTTAGTTTCAACATCTAAATTGTTTAAAAAATGACTACCCTCCAGATCAAAATTATTTTCAGCGAAGAGGGAAAGGGCGTCATCGGTCACCGGTATACTGTTAAGATTTATATTATGCTTCATTTCACGCTGCGGGCGCCGACGCTTGTACTTGCCCCCCCTTTTTTTGTGGTGGCGGCGACGCCCATTTTTACGTTTAGACTTATGGTCAGAAGAACTAGATGAACTGGAACTGGAATCGGTACTATCAGAGCTACTACTATTGCTGCTGCAATGTGAACGCCTCCGTTTGGTACTAGATGCTCTTTTATTAGAATTAGAAGTATTCGAAGGTCCTGTGACCGGTTCATCTTATGAAATCAACGTTATTTCTTTATCCATGACGTATTCGGTATTATACTTTAAAACAATTTAACACTTATACACTGGAAATAAAAGAATAAACAACACGCGAACGGAAAACCGTTAAGGACGCGTTTGCAAATTTGATAGGTATAGAATCGAACTACTACATTGACAAAAGTCACACACACAAGTGTACGCACGGTTAGTTGCGGGAATAGTAGTCAAGTGAACAAATTTTGGTACTTTGAAAGTTTTTTTTTCTCTATATTCTTTATAATACATAGGCATCTACAAAAAGTATTTTGTATTGTTGTTTGTATTTTTACTAAATAATACTTTACCTAATTCAGTGACTGCTAGGAGGCACTGGAAGCCCTCTTCTAGTAGAAAGATGTGGGCTGTGAACTTTGGGAAAGTTTTTTTAGTTATGACAAGACCTTACCTCCGGACTTGATGGAGTGACCTGAAGGTGTACTTCGGTGACTGCTACTGGTACTCCTCGACGAGTAGACCTAAGTGTGCCGAGTTTGGGCTTGTTTTGTTAGTTATGACGAGACCTTACCTTTGGACGAGATGGAGTGACCTGAAGGTGTACTTCGGTGACTGCCACTGGAACTCCTCGACGAGTACAACTAGGTCTGCCGAGTTTGGGCTCGTTTTGTTTGTTATGATGAGACCTTACCTCCGGACTTGATGGAGTGACCTGAAGGTGTACTTCGGTGACTGCTACTGGTACTCCTCGACGAGTAGACCTAAGTGTGCCGAGTTTGGGCTTGTTTTGTTAGTTATGACGAGACCTTACCTTTGGACGAGATGGAGTGACCTGAAGGTGTACTTCGGTGACTGCCACTGGAACTCCTCGACGAGTACAACTAGGTCTGCCGAGTTTGGGCTCGTTTTGTTTGTTATGATGAGACTTTACCTCCGGACTTGATGGAGTGACTTGAAGGTGTACTTCAGTGCCTGCTACTAGTACTCCTCGACTAGTAGAATTAGATGTGCCGAGTTTGGGCTCGTTTTGATAGTTATGACAAGACCTTACCTCCGGACTTGATGGAGTGACCTGAAGGTGTACTTCAGTGACTGCTACTGGTACTCTACGACGAGTAGAACTAAGTGTGCCGAGTTTGGGCTCATTTTGTTAGTTATGATGAGACCTCACCACCGAACTCGATGGAGTGACCTGAAGGTGTACTTTGGTGACTGGTACTGGTACTCCTCGACGAGTACAACTAGGTCTGCCGAGTTTGGGCTCGTTTTGTTTGTTATGATGAGACCTTACCTCCAGACTTGATGGAGTGACCTGAAGGTGTACTTCGGTGACTGCCACTGGAACTCCTCAGCGAGTAGAACTATGTGTGCCGAGTTTGGGCTTGTTTTGTTAGTTATGACGAGACCTTACCTCCGGACTTGATGGAGTGACTTTTTTTTTTTTTTTTTTTTTGGGTGGGAAATTATCAAATAACTTCTCCCGCTCTGGGTGGAGCGGGAGGGCGTGTCAGACTCTTACTGACTAAAACCCACCCGTGTTCCTTCCGTTGCCTTTACGTTGCCAGGGGCCACGGTATCCCTTTTGGACTTTCCCGCAACCCCAGCAGGCATCGGTCCTATCGGACCCCTTCACTTGCTGACATCTCTTTGAGGCGCGCGTGGAACACAACGCGCCGTCAACCCGGGCCTGGTCCTTATCGGACGGCGAGCTACCCATTGCTCACCGTCCGCAAGCCCGCGCCTACGGTGGCCGGGAATCGGCCTGTGATTCCCGACGCCCAGGGTGTCTCTTGCGGCGGCTAGGGGCGTGAGGGCGCGAAATTTGCCTCTCCCTCACGCGTTCTGCCTCCTCCTTCGCGAGCATTACTGCTTCGCAGAAGGAGGTGACGGCCTCCCATGCCCTCTCGCTCCGTACCATGGCCTGGACTAGGGCCGGACGCGAGAGATCCCCGCCGCCGATCGCCTCCACGAGGACACGGCGATGCTCTGCCCAAGCCGGACAGACCTCCACCGTATGCTCAACCGTGTCCTCCGGGCGATCCACGCAGTGATGACACCCGGGCGTTTCCTCCCGCCTGATACGAAACAGGAACCTCCCGAAACAACCATGTCCGGTGAGGACCTGCGTCAGGCGGAAGGTGAGGACGCCGTGGCGCCTCTCTAGCCACTCCTCAAAGAGGGGACTTATCGCCGCAATAGTGGCGTGCCCAGCACTGGGTTGCGACAATCGCACTCTCCATGACGCCATGAGATCTCGCCGGAGCTCTGTCCGCTGTGCCGCGATTTCTCGCGGCAGCGGAGTTACGCCCCGGCGTTTCGCCTCCTCGCGCCACTCCCAAATGTGCGCGAGGACTTTTGCCTCCAGATCCCATGGCGGTAATCCGGCAAGGAGGCTCGCCGCCTCACCGGAGACCGTGCGGTATCCCCGGACCAGCCGGGTGGCCATGACCCTCTGGGTCGCGTTCAACCGGCGGGCTGGCCGCCGCCTCAATGAACGCGCCCAAACCGGTGCCCCGTAAAGGGCCATGGACCGCACGACCCCCGCGTATAGCCTCCGGCAGGAGGCGTTTAGACCCCCTAGATTGGGCAGGAGCCGCTTCAAAGCAGCCCCGGCCCGCTCCAGTCTGGGAGCCAAACGTCGGAAGTGCTCCACGAAATTCCACCGGCTGTCGAGGACGAGTCCAAGGTACTTCATCGTCGACTCGATGCCGATGTGAACTCCTCCTACCGTTATTTGGGACCCCAACGGTGGCGCGTTCCGAGGACCATGAAAACACATGGCCTCGGACTTGTGCAGGGCCACCTCGAGTCCCAATTGCCGGATTCTGCCCACGATTGTCGCAACCCCATGTGTCGCTAGTTCGGCCGCCGCCTGGTGCGACCTCCCCTGCGCCAGGACCAACGTGTCGTCAGCGTAGCAAACGACGCTGACGCCGCTAGGGAGGTCAGCGCGCAGCACCCAGTCGTATCCGATGTCCCACAGATGCGGCCCCAGGACGGATCCCTGTGGGACACCGCACGACATCTCTCGCCGGTTCCATTCTCCCTGGTGACCGGGGTAGATGACGGCCCTGTCCGTCAAATAGGCCTCTACCACACGACAGAGGTAGGTCGGCATCCGGTGATACCGGAGTGCCTCCCTGATGCAACTCCAGGGCAGGGTATTGAAGGCATTGGCGATGTCCAGAGACACCGCCAAGACGACCCCACCCCGGGCCACAGCGTCCCCCGTCGTGAGGGCTCCCACGCGCATGATGGCGTCCACCGTAGAGCGCCCCCTGCGGAAACCAAACTGGCTCTCCGCCAAATCCGGCCCTACCCGCACCAGCCGCCCGACGAGGCGGTCTGCAATGACTCTTTCAAAGAGCTTGCCCACCTCATCGAGCAGCACTATGGGCCGGTAAGCGGACGGAAAGTCCGCAGGGCGCCCCGGCTTCTTGATGAGGACCAGTTTCCCCGTCTTCCAGCGAAGTGGGAACTGGCCCCTCTCCAAGCATGCGCTTAGGAGCCCTCTTATTCGAGGCCCGAGAGCCTCCAAGGCCAGGACCCAGGCTTTCCCAGGTAAGCCGTCGGGTCCTGGGGCGGTATTTTTGGCATTCAGCCTACGTACCGCCACTCTCATCTCTACCTCGGTCACCTCTGGAGCATCGTCGTCGTCGTCGGCGGTGTGATCCGCATCGGGCACCGCAGTAGGCGGAGCCATGGGCGGGGAAGCATGTTCCCCTCTCGAAGGGAACAGAGCGCTCACCACGTCCCCCACAAGCTGCGGCCGGAGACTCTGCGTCAGCGGGGGAGCCCATGGGCGGAGTTTCTCCCGCACCATCTTGTATGGGCGTCCCCACGGGTCCCTGTTCAGAGTCTCCAGCGACTCCTCGCGGGCCACTCCCCTGGCCCGCAGGATCTCCGCTTGGAGGGCGGTCTTCGCCGCTCTGTACCCCTCGTACAGTTGATGGAGTGACTTGAAGGTGTACTTCGGTGACTGCTACTGGTACTCCTCGACTAGTTGAATTAGATGTGCCGAGTTTGGGCTTGTTTTGTAAGTTATGACAAGATCTTACCTCCGGACTTGATGAAGTGACCTGAAGGTGTACTTCGGTGACTGCCACTGGAACTCCTCAGCGAGTAGAACTATGTGAGTAGACCTTACAAACAAGATCAGAAGAAACTCGGCACACCTAGTTGTACTCGTCGAGGAGTACCAGTAGCAGTCACCAAAGTATACCTTCAAGTCACTCCATCAAGTTCGGTGGTGAGGTCTCATCATAACTAACAAAACGAGCCCAAACTCGGCAGACCTAGTTCTACTCGTTGAGGAGTTCAAGTAACAGTCACCGAAGTACACCTTCAGGTCACTCCATCAAGTCCCAGACGAATAGGCATTTATAAACCTTACTTACTTTTACCGAAATAAAATGTGTGATTATAAAATTATCTTACCACAATATCAAGTATCAAATTTGGTTTATAGAATATTTTGTATTTGTACAGCGATCTTTTTCCACACCAACCGCTGCAAACAAGCAACACAGGGTCCACTCACGACAGCGGCCGAGCGCAGACTGAGGTTTCTTTCGAAATGTTTGTGCAATAAATCAAAACAGGAACAAAAATAAAATAACCCTTAATGCAATCCCTTAAGATTCATCCGTAATAGCAAAATATGTGAAAAAGTTAGTTTTGGTTTTAATTTTTTTTTGCGACTATTTGTGACATTTTGAAACATTTTTTTTACTAAGTTTTAGAAATGAGTATGTTTGCCTACTTATAGTATTTTTAGAAATCTCAAAATATGTTGATAATAGAATAGAAACTGTACTGAAACTCAACCTTTTAATGCGTTCAAAACTAAAGTAAAATCCAACCTCTGTTCAAAGGCATACTATTCTATCAACGACTACTTAAATGATAAGAATAGTTGGTCGCTGTGATTAACTCAAGACAATGTTTAAATGTTCTTTCTCCAGAATTAGCTTACTTACTGACAGGTTATATGAGTTTATATAATTGTTTATAATTTTACTAATTTTACTTTATTTATTGTTGACAGAATCTACTCATTACAATGTTTTTTTTATGAGTTGTATTGCAATATGTGGTTAGCTAGCGACCTCGATAATTTTTTACTTTACCTCAATGGTCCTAGTTTATCAATTATAACTTCTAGTTACAGCTATATGTAAGCGGGCACGCCCTTTATGTCTGGAGGCTTTTATTTAGATATTGTTTTCGTTCAGTTATTTTTATTTCTGCTTGAGTATAGTTCTCGATGTTTTTGGTTGGTATATTGGCGTGTGCTAGCTGTCATATGGCTATTAATTTTATAATTTAAATTATGTTTTGTGTTGCGTAATGTAAATATCATTTTGCATACCTACTATTATATAGAATCTTTTTTACTGAACAGACAGCTGTGCTGCTGGGGAGTTTGTTGCGCCACTTCTTCTTCCCAGCTAAAGCACTAGGAAGTGGTGAAGGGTGGGCGTTTTGGGGGACTGTCTTATGTAATTTTGACGTTCGAAAAGTGCTGATTCTCAGCCTAGTTTGAATAAATGACTTTTGAATTTTGAATTTTTGAACCCAGTATCGTTAATTTTGTGGAAAATGGCAACGGAAGATCGTTTTTACAATATAAAAAACTATCATTTTGAATATAAAAGTTCCCATAATTTGAAGATGAAGAACCAATCTATATGTGGTAGTTATTAGTTATATAATATTCGGTTTAGTTTTGTCACAAAATGAACCGAAAAACAGCAGAATCTTGTCCGATTTGCAAACGCGCCCTTAATTTGTTTTTAAAACATCAACGTTGATTCACTGATTACATTCACTGTAGGTATTATTATTCACTTAGTAAATATCGTAAATTGGCATGCCAACTGTCGATCGAAAGGAAAAATAAAGACGGAAGGAAAAAATAAGGAAAAAAAGCACAGGAAACAAGGTTCAGCCTATCTCAATTGTTTAAATTATGCTTCAATTATCGGTCAAGTGGTTTAATAGGATATTGCATTCACTTTTACACGGCATATAAAAAAAAAAAATTGCTAGATGAGTTCGGCGTTTCCTATCTGACTACTCTGAGAAGAAAGACCGAAACAAACTCAGAAGTCACAGTTTCTTTTAAAGTCCAGACATAATCTTGTTCAGGCCATATGAGGACCATGTAGATTAGTGTCTGAAATGGTCTTTTGAGGATACAACCACACAAATTTGAGTGGACCTGTCCAGTCAGTGCAAGCATTTGTCAGTAATCGTAGAGCTCAACTCAGAACTTAAGGAGCTCAACTCGACGAACAATACCAAAAAAAAGGACATTTGGGTAGGCTGCATAAAGTACTCAAACTGCCAGACCATCATTAAAACTAACTGAGAAGGAAAAAATTAAGGAAAACAAATAAAAATAAAATATCCACATAGTCCTCACATTCATAATAATTAAAACAATATAATACTTTACAAAGTAATCATGTTATTTTGTATATAATTTTTAACAATGTCAATGTGAATATAAAACTGGTATTTTTAATGATTTACATAATAATTAAAATGTCCAATTTTATGGTTTTATCACAAGGCTTAGCAGAGCGAGCAGCTCAATCCCACGCTTTTTTATCTACTAAATAATCTGAAATTTTATAGTAGGCCTTTTTTACAAAGTTTGGTTTTAATAGCTTATATTATATAGCTTATTTTATAGCTTTTAAATCGTTTAATGGGTAAGTTTTGAATGTCAATGGGAAGTTTGTTGTAAAATAATAATAATAATAAATAAAATCTTTATTTCTCCAAAAACATACAGAGTTTGAAATACAGTGTGATATTTGGTTTAAAAAATACATTTATAGTTTATGTTGCAAAATCTGTACAAGAATAAAATTCACTACCTCTTAAGCTAGGGTATACCTGTATTGTAAGAGGTAGTTTACGGTCTATAATCAACAAAAACTTATATCTCAAGTGGACTGTGTCATTCTACTGTATGGTAATAATAAAGTAGAATTGTATGTTGTGTGTTAGTGTATGTGAGTGGTGTGTATGTGTAAGTGTGAGTGTATGTGTGTGTGTAGGTGTGCGTGTAGGCGTGTGTGTATTATACAAGAAAGGTGAGTAAAGACTCCGTGTAAGAATAATCCTTAAGGAGCAGCCACTCTGTTACTTTAGATTTTAGTGCATTTGAGTTTAGTTTTATAATATTGAGATGCTTGTTAATGTTTTTATAGATATGGGTACTTAGTATATAAAATTGATGTTTGGCGAAAGTGGTCTTATGTTGTATATTTGGTGGAACGTACGTGCGTTTGTTTGTAATATGAGGAGGAAGGCCCGCGTGCTTTCTAAGGGTGGATTTCAGCACATAAAGCTGACGGACCGTAAGTACTTTACAGTCAGAGAAGAGTTCAGTTGTTGGATACCGGTAGGGTTTTTTCGTCATGACTTTAAGTATTGCTCGCTGTGCTCTTTCCACCCTCAGAAATCTAGTCTTAGCCGCACCGCCCCACGTAGGTATGCAATAACCAATCACTGATTGGCATAGTGCGAGGTACACCATTTTAAGAGTTTTTAGGTCGGCGGATTCTCTAAGAGACTTAAATATATGTATAAGACGTAAAGTTCTGGTGGTGACGGCGTCAATTTGTCGGTCCCATCTCAGTCCGTCGTCTATGTGTACTCCGAGGTATTTAACGGTTTCGGATCTAGCAAGCGGTGGACAAGTGCAAGGGGTGGACGAGTTTGTGCAGGAATGGGGAGTTATAGTAAAAGAAGGAGATGGTTTAGCATTTCGACGTATAGCAAAGGGAATATAAGTAGTCTTTTGTAGGTTTAATGTAAGAAGGTTCGAGTTTAACCACATCATAACTTTAGCCATGGCCACCTCCGCATTAGCTTTCACAGTGTCCCAAGTGATTCCGTCTACAAGAATTGCAGTGTCATCCGCGTAAGCGTAAATCTTACCATTTGGGAGACTCAGTCTACAGAGGTCATTTACGTAGATCTGAAATAGGGTGGGGGAGAGGATCCCCCCCTGGGGAACACCATAGGACACGAGAAACTCATCACTTAGGTGCGTATCAATTTTAATGGATTGCTTACGGTTTTTAAGGTAATCCTTAAATATTTCTAGCGGCATTCCACGCACACCGATACCCTCCAGCTTCATGATGAGCTTGGGAACAGAGACTGTGTCAAAAGCCTTCGAAAGGTCCAGGAATATACCTAGACATTTCGATTTTTTATCTAGGTTAGAAGCAACCTGTTGCGTGAGATCCAGTACCGCATCATCTGTAGATAGACTTGTCCGAAATCCGTATTGATTATTAGCAACGAGTTGGTGTTTGTCGAGAAATTTTCGTAGCGAGTTATTAAGGAATTTTTCAAGAACTTTAGAGAGTGCAGGTAGGACCGATATCGGTCTGTAGTTATTAACACAGTCTCTGCTCCCTCCCTTGTATATTGGATGGACCACAGCTTTTTTAAAGGCCTCCGGAAAGACACCCTCCTGAAGGCAACGATTAAAAAGGTACGTAATTGGTGGAACCAGTACATGTCGACAGCTTTTCAATATAAGCGATGATATGCCGTCCCAGCCGACTGCACAGTCAGAACGTAGTTGTAGGATTAGGGACTCGACATCAGCTTCGTCTACTTCCAGGATGGCAAGAGAGTTCATAGGTGAGTTTCGGGTGTCCGAAGGTGAGGGTGGGGGATGGCCACAGGCCGGTGATGATGCAGTGTTATTAATTATTTTTGAGGCCAACTCTTTGCCAATGTTGGCGAAAAATTGACCTACCTCATTAATCGCCGATTTTGGGCTGTCCCGTATTGTGAGTAGCTCCTTTGGGCTAAGTTTTGATTTATGGGTATTGGTTATTTGTTTTATTGTTTTCCATAGGACTTTGGGATTATTTTTGGCTTTTTCCAGCTGGCCGTTTTCATAAGACTTTTTTAGTTTCCTGAGTAAGTTATTGCAAAAATTTCGATATCGTGAGTACGTAGTTTTTAGAATAATATTATCTGGTCATTTTTTAGATTTTATGTGCATTTTATCTCTGTTTTATACATTTTAAAAGACCCGGGGTTATCCAGGGTTTAATGATTCTTTTCTGACTTGGGATTCTAACTTCTTTGGAATGATTTGATATTACTACTTTAATAATACTGATGAATTTATTCATTGCCTCATTTATGTTCTCGACCTCATATATTACCGTAAAATCCACAGTTTCTAACTCCCCCACAATAGCTTTGTGGTTTAGGGTGGTGGTTGTATATAATTTGTGGGCGGGATTGGCATTTTTCAAACTTAACAGTAGTGGTTTGTGGTCCGTTACGTGTGCCTCTAAGACCAGTGTAGTAGAAGTTAGACAAGATTTCAAAAATATATGATCCAGACAGTTCTCATCTCGAGTGGGGAATAAGTGTGTTGGCATAAGACCATGAGATGCATTTAGCGTGAGATAGTCCAAGGTTCTTTCATTCATGTTATTTAGTTTTATGTCTATGTTTAGGTCACCTACAAGCGCGATATTAGGGCATCTAGATTTAATATTGTCAAAAACATTCATCAGACTAGTTGAGAAATTGTCAAAATTTTCCCTCGAGTTTAATGAGGGCGGGCGATAGATCGCTACCACCGATATTCGCCTGTCTAGGTGACACACTAAACAGTTTCCACCCGCAAAGTCTGGCTCTGATACTGTAGTTTGCAAGGTTGATTTTGTATAAATAACTAGCTTTACCCGGCCCGGCTTCGCACGGGTAGCACTAAGTACTTATACCTACCCTACCAAACTACTCTACCCTACCAACCCTACCTACCCTACCTACTATAAACCTCACGGAGCCCGAGACCTTTCCAACGAATGCAAAACCGTGGAAATCGGTTCGTGCGTTCTGGAGTTATAGCGTCAGGAAGGAAAACCCGACTTATTTTTATATAGTAGATTATTCCGTCATTTTGGTTACAGTTTTTATTTGTGAAATGCGACTCATAACCGTCCAAAAATGGGACATCGTTGATTTTACTGAGCCAGCACTCGGTTAGGACAATAATATCAATATCCACATTTAACCGATTCAACAGTACCTGTAAGTGTGGAAAATTTTTGTTTACACTTCGGATGTTTATATGCAATAGATTTATATTATTTACAGATGTATCTATATAGTTTAGACATTCTTCTGGACTACAGACAAAGGATTTTCCCTGGGTTATTTGATCAAGGTCATTATTGACGTTAATTAAGTTAGCCATTAGAAGAAGAAAAATAACAACAATAAAAATAATTTGCAAAACCTGGAGAGAGTCCGGGGGGTACAAGAGTCCCGATGGGTTTTAAATAATACAATAACAGGATTGGAGCCTTTAAGTGGTTACATGTGTATGTGTGGGCAATTTTAGGAGTGTGTGAAATGTTATTGGAATCAATGTTTTGATGTGTGCTGGTTTTATGTAATAGATAGACGTAAGTGTGTGTAATTAAGGAGATAACTAATTGTAAAAAATTTAAAGAATATTCTTGTTTAAGTGGCTTATATATCATGCTATTTTGTAGTCAGATATTCAGTTTAGGTATGTTGGCATTGAGGTCTTGGATACATTTTTCTGAGTTGATCAGAATTTGCTTGTCACCTACTTGCTTTCGGAGGAAAATATTTCCGTTGCTGGTCCAGCAGAAACTATACTGTTTATCCTTTGCAAATTGTCGCGCCAAGTAGAACAGCTTCTTCGAACTGGCGGACAGTCGTTCTTCGACATATACGGCCTGGCGTTTGCCTGGGACACCAATCAATTCCGTGTTGAGTTTATCTTCTTTTGAAGTTTTAGTTTTGTTGTATGATCGGATAGCCATCAGTAGGTTTTGCTTGGTTTGTACCGTTGTAAATTCCGCTACGACAGGGCGTGACGTTTGGTTGGGTTTACCGGGCTGACGATACACATCACGGATTTCGGCTTGAGAAATAGGTGTTCCAACAAGCTGGCTGATGTTGCAGATGGTATTTGATAATTTGCCTGTAGTTTCATTTTCTAGTTGAGGAATATTTCTTATTTCGACACATGATGAGCGTGTCTTATACTGCAGATCCCTTACTTTATTCTCCAGTGTTTCAATGTAGCTTCCCTGTTCTTTCCTCTCTTTCCTTAAGTCTTCTACCTCTTTTATTATTTCTTCAAATTTTTCGTTGAAGTGCTGCATTGACCTCTCGATCTCCGCATTTGTCTTACGAATCTGGGTGTTTGACTTTTGGATATCGGCATTTTGAGCTTTAATCTGAATTACTTCCTCCATTAATTTTTGTATCAAAGACGATTGAGACTCCAGCGTCTTAGTCACACGGGTGTCCTGCTCATTTCTCCATAAACTGAGCAGATCAGTTAGTTCCTGTTTATTTAAAGCAGGCTCGGTTTCTTGAGAATTCTCTCTCCTTGCTCGTTTGCCTCTATTTGTTACATGTTCACTCATGTCCATTGCCGCATTTATGTCAGGTTCAGATTGAGTCTGACACTGGCTTTGCAGTTTTGGTGGTGGCGTGCGCCGAACGCCTGCCATTTCGCAACAAGTGTTCACCGTAGATGTATTTTGGAGTTATTTGCAAAGTTTGTTTACCTAACTATTAGAATAGATAAACACTTGCCGGCGTAATACTTCGGTGTCGTAGCCGATAACAAAAACCGTAGCTTTACTCGTAGCACGCTCGTAGCACTGGTCGCACGCAGTCGCCGCCGTAGAAGGCCCGGTGACGTCAGCCTCGCGTAGCACACCGGTACTTCGTCGCTAGCTGCTACTTGCTCGATGGCGCAGTGGTCAGGCGCACGGATCGTGTCGCCCCACCGTGCGATGTCGCAGGTTCAAATCTCACCAATCAGTGCCACTTTTTCAATTGGTGTTGGAGACGGCAATGTCAAATAGATATTTATCTCTTTCAAGGACCGCCCAATAGGCGTGAACCCTGGGTTAAAACAGTTTAGGAGCGACAAGGAATTGCAAAAGACTCCACGCGGCCAATCACAGACTTCAACGACACAATTTCTAACCGATAGATGACACACGTCCACTCGTCACAACGTCCGGAGACCGAGAAAAGCTTATACATTGACCCATGAACGAGTAGCCTACTCTGTGGTGACGTGTGCGATGTACAGCAAGGTTGTGTTTATTCCTGGTATTTAAACTATGAATATCGATCATTTTCTTAAAATTTGAAATATTTTTGTGTTCATACAATAGGTTTTCAAAAATATATTGTGAGGCTACAGTCAGAATGTTTATTTCTCTGAATTTTTCTCGAAGGGAATCCCTGGGATCTAGGTTGTAAATGGCTCGAATCGCTTCCTTTTCTGTAGAACAAAGATAGTATTAATGTCCGCACAGGTTCCCCAGAGAAGAATCCACTAAGACATAAGACTATGAAAATAACTAAAATAAACTGTGTAATTTTTTTAACAGCCTACTCGGCCGAACTAAGCCTTCCTGACAATTTTTCTATGTGTTGTTTTTCCGTAATTTACCGTCAATAGTGATTCCGAGAAAAACTGTTGACTCAACAGGGTCCAGCTCTATTCCATTAACTTGAACATTGGTTAGCTGCCTGACATTTGGCGTTGAAAATTTAATGAGTTTAGTCTTTTTTTTCATTCAGGAGAAGATTATTTACATTAAACCAATGCACAACTTTAGAAAGCGCATCGTTCACTTGTTCAAAGTTGACTAACTGACGTTTCATTTTAAAAATAAGGGAAGTATCATCTGCGAATAATACGATCTTATGATTATCCCTTATGTGGTAAGGTAAGTCATTTACCTATATAAATTAAAAACAAGAAAGGACCTAGAATTGAACCATGCGGAACGCCCATGGATCTCTTGCCATTAACATCGACCCTCTGAATTCTGTTGTTCAGATAAGAAGTCAGAAGGTCGAGAGCCCTGTCCCTCATAACATAGTGGTACGGTTTCCTGATGAGTGTATCATGATGTACGCAATCGAAGGCCTTGGACAAGTCGCAGAAAATGCCAAGAGCATCTTGCGACTCCTCCCAGGCCTCGAATATGCTCTTCAGTAATTCCACGCCCGCGTCTGTAGTTCAACGACCCTTTGTAAAACCAAACTGTTTCAGATGTAGTAAATGATGAGCATTGAAATGTCCTAACATTTGTTTCAAAATTTTGCTCAATGTAGGTAATATCGAAATAGGCCGAAAATTCGTAGGATCAGTTGTGCTGCCAAACTTGAACAGTGGAATCACTTTGCTTAGTTTCATCAGATCAGGAAATACACCAGATGCAATACAAGAGTTAAAAACAATTGCTAAAAAGGGTGAAATAACATCAATTATTGAAGACATGGTATGTACTGACAATCCCCAAAGGTCAGCAGTTTTTTTTACATCAAGGTCTTTAAAAGATTCTATTATGTCTTTAGCAGTAGCAATTGTAAATTCAAAGTTTGTCACAATCTGGAACACATTCTTTTAATATTGATATTTAATACACTAGTTTTCTTTGCGCTCTGACTGTTTTCTGAGGGAAAGTGACTAACTGGCCACAGTGATCAGAGTCCAGCTCATTTATAATTAAATGGCTGCCTATCAGCGGCGAGGTGTCAGTGTTTATGAGAGGGAAGCCGAAGCAGAGTCGGATCCGGTCTAACTTTGCTTACTTATGAATAAAGTAAACATTGATTATTTATTTTAAAATAAGTCTTTCGTTAACTGAATTTAACACCATCTATCGCCAAATAGCAGAACTAAAAATCACTACACAAACATAACTTCTTATTTCGTTTATAATTCAAGTAATAATTGATCTAGAGAAAAAATATCTCATATCTGGATAATAAACTATATTTTCTTACTGTCAATAATTATTTTAGACATAAAAGCCGAGGAATCTTGTTTTTTTTTCAAATAGTCTTTAAAAAAGACATGATTGTCGAATAAAAAATAAATCGAGCGAAAATTTTCCAATTACGTCTAGAGAGACCAGAAAAGACATGGTTCTGAACTGAAGAACATAGTTCTAAATGCGAGTCCATTACTGTATCCCGCGGTTATCGGAATTTGGACCTTCATCGTGCCCGCGAATAGCTACTTCTTGTTTACCTAACAAAATAACGGTGTCAATAAACCGTTTCATTAAATTCCTATTTCGATCTACTTTTCTATTATGAGCTTCATGAGAATTCGCGAAAAATGATTCTATCCTACTAGTCCCAAACTCATGTAACTCTAAACAGCTACGAATATGTTTTTCAGTCTGAACATGTTTTTTGGTTGAATTCGTCAGATTATTAATATCTGTGAAACCCCCTTTATTCCATAAACTACTAGAATCTGAGAAAAGTAAACATGGAAAACAATACATTTTATTTAATTTACAACTGCCAGTCAGCCATGGATATTTATCGTAAAGGGAAACATTAAAATGTTTGAAAAAACCATCACGTCGTTTGTAATTTATAATCATATCTGGACGAGCGCGGCCTAACTTAATTATGTGTTTCTTATTTTCAAAGCTCAACCTTGAAAAGCATGTTGCCTCACAAAGTAAATAATCTGTCAAGCAACAATCTAAAACTATTAATGCCGCCATCCTAATTCTACTGATCGTACTAATTACTTTTCAAAACTACTCTAAATAAATAATTTCAACTTATTAAACTATCTACTTACCCAAAATACCCAATTACAACGATCTTTTCTTTCACTAAACTCAAAACACATAAACACTATCTCAATCACTATTCTATACCTACAATAATAAACTAATGAATTCAATTCATACGGAGCGAACAAAATGCAAATTAACTACTTAATTTGTACAAATTATATGGTTCTAATGCGATTACATCAAAAAACAACCACACATAATGTCAATCGAATGATGAATGTATGATGTCCGAACTCCGAGCCGAACGCATTACGAAATTCAACGACAACAAACGAACAACTGAGCGAACTGACCGAACAATAGCTCATCTGTGGCTCATTCATTTTCGTTTCACGACGCGCATGCGTATTACATCGTAACTCGGCACAGAGCGGCTTACCCGGCTACTAAGAAACAGCGGTGTCAAGTGACGTCAAGTGGACTTTATTTTCTATAGAAATTGAATTCACAATAAGCCGGACGCGCCTACGAGTTATTTTAGAGCAAAATGTTTTGTTGTTGGGACATAAAGACAAAAAAAATTGTGTAGGCGTTTTGTAATGTTTTAATTTTATGGTGTATGATTATTCAATGACGATAGAGTGGTAGTGTTCCCGAATTTCTGAAGGGAAGCCGGCAGGAATCAGGTTGTTTGGAGTCATCGCCCCTGCTGCCTATATTTTTACAAACTTAAGACCTTCTGTCTTAAGTTTGTAAAAATATAGGCAGTTATTCTAGTCGGCTCAAAGAAAGTATTGTACAAATTATATGACTTTAATAAAGTTATAAATTTATTTACTACCTACAGCAGATTTTTCCAGTACCTATATTAATATTGAAATCTCCACAGACTACAACTGTTTTATTATTGTTACAAGTCTTTAACAATATTTTGTTCCATATATTTCTCAAAAATATCAAATGAAGCACATGGGGGCCTGTACACGCTCATTACAATGAACTGCTCAAGCTCAATGCAAGCTATTTCAATAACTCGCTCAACAGAGAGGCTCACAATATCCTTACGTTCTTTAAATTTCATATTGTTACGAACAATTATTAGAGAGCCACCACCATTGATATATAAAGCCACCACGTATCATATTAACTCTGCTGAATGAGCTGGCAACCTGGTGATTGTTAAAGCTGAACATGACCCCAGCGCCGCAGGAGAAGCTCCGGTGAGACCGCGTCGGAGGAAGCGAAGCGGTACTGCCTAGACCCGCCGCGACCACAGCGCGAATGCGCGCCGCGGGGTCGGGGTACGCCAGCGTCGCCCACTTTTTCCGAGGCGGTCCGCCGCCGCACACCACCGAAGTCGCCGTCACCGTCTCCGTCGAGAGCCGGGGTGAGTACCCAAAACTTGCCCCCGGGACCCATCACTGGTTCCCCCCCCCCCCCCCCTACCGCCACACCCGGCGCTTCGTCACCAACGTCGACAAAGCAAGAAGGGAAGAAGAAGCTGAGGTTCCCCCCGCTGGTCGTCGAGACGCTGCCCAACTGGGCCGGCCTCCTAATGCTCGTCTATACGGGACTGGGGTGAGATTCACCCCGGAGACCGAAGACGAGTACAGGCTGGTTCAGCGGTACCTGACGGGCCTGGAGAAGAGTAGCGGCGTCAGCTGGTTCGCGTACTCTTTGCCAGCGGATAAGAACCTTAAAATCGCCATACGGGGCCTGCCGGCGGACACGGACCCGAAGGAGGTTGAGGAGGAACTCCGGGCGTTGGGTTACCAGCCGGAGTACGTGCGCCACATAAAGGGCGCACAAGGGAGGTCCGGCTGTGTTTTCCACGCCATCCTCAAAAAGACCCCCGACGTCCGGGCAATCTATGACACCACCGTGTTCATGTAATAGAGTATTTATAGAGTAATAGAGTATTTATTTATTTCCAAAAACTTAGTACTACTTTACAATGGCAATGTGGCAACAATTTCAATTAAAGTAAAGAGATTAGCATCTGTAGCCGAACTAGGCATAGCCTGTATTTCGGCTATCAGCACCTTTTCCCTCGAGTATTATAATACAAGTATAAGTGCCAAGCAATAGAGGCTTATAAAATAAAATCAGTACTACAGAAATACAGAATATTATTTGAGTAATCTAGGTAAGTAATTTGAGAATAGGTAAGTATATAATTATAACCTAATTAATAAATGGTATTGAGTGTACGAGTATGTGTGTTCATGCGTGTGTGAGTTCGTGGTGCGTGTGTGTGCTTGCGTACGGGTGAGTGTGGTGTATGTACGAGTATATAGGAATATGAGGGTGTGTGTCTGTGTGTGGTGTATATGTATGTTGGTGTGTGTGTGAGAGTAATTATGTGGTGGAGGTGTGGGTCCGAGTGTAGGTATATGTGAGTAGGTGAGCTATGTAGTGAGTGTAACTTTGAATTCTGTGCTCTTAGCCGTATTCTTAGAGTGGTAAGTGGATTAGTTGTTCCGTCTCCTCGTAGCTTAATTTCTGCAAATATTGGCATACTTTTAGTTTGCATTGTTTTCTAGTTAAGGTGTATATATTTAATGATTTGTTAAGCTTATTATAAAGGTAAGGGCCTAGAAAACTTACAAATCTTTTACCAAAAGTTGTTTTAACTGTGGTTAAATAGTCACATACATAATGTTTACGACGTCTTTGTAGTAACATTGGGTTGTAGGGCTGTTTTATATGTTCGTGCAGGATAATTTTAAGTATAAATAGCTGTCTCACTGTCAAAACCTCGCACAACTGGAACAATGTAGTAGTAGGAAAGCGCATCGGTTTAAACGTGCTAACCTTCAGTATCGCTCTCTGGGCGACCTCAACTGCCTTTAGCGTGGTTTTGCAGGCACCTCCCCAGGATGAAAGGCAGTAGGTAAGAAGCGACTGACACAGGGCCTGATATATTCGCCTCAGCAGTGCAGGGTCAGCGACATGACGTAGGTTTTTAAAAACATAAATTAATTTTCGTACTCTATTACAAAGAATTTTGATATGTTCTTTAAAGTTGAGGTTATTGTCCAAAGTAATACCAAGGTACTTAAGAGTATTGACGCGTTCCAGAGGTGAGCATGCGCAACTATCCGCAGAATTGCACACATGTGAAACAATTCGAAGGTCATCGCGAATACCCACCGCCTGTCTAATACTGAAGCAAATATATTTAGTTTTATCTACATTAAGAGTAAGTATGTTTTTCTGCAGCCATCCCTTAGTCATATCAAAACCATTTTGTGCGATAGTGAAAACCTCGTCCCAACTATCACCCGCAAACACCAAGGCGGTGTCATCCGCGAAAGAGATAATTTCACCTTTGGTAAGTTTAAGACGAGTAAGCTCATTTATGTACACGAGAAAAAGGGTGGGCCCCAGTATACTTCCCTGAGGCACGCCGTGTGTAACTGGAAGGTGTGTACTTTTGTGTTTATCCACTCGGACACACTGAGTTCGCCCAGAGAGGTAGCTTTTGAAAAGTTCGAGCTGGGTGCCCCTGATCCCCAGTGCCTCTAATTTGTTGAGTAAGAGCGATACAGAAATCGTATCAAATGCCTTTGCCAGGTCAAGAAAAATAGAAAGACATTTTCTCCGTTTGTCCAAGTTAGAACTGATAAAATCAATAAGTTTATTCACTGCCTGTTCTGTAGATTTTCCGTGCCTAAACCCGTATTGGTTTGCTGAAAGCAGATTATTTTTTTCGAGATATTTTACAAGACGGATGTTTATAATTTTTTCCAGAATTTTGGAAATTGCAGGTAGTATAGATATCGGTCTATAGTTGTTTATACGACTTCTGTCTCCGTTCTTATAGATTGGGCACACTTCTGATCGTTTTAGGGAACAGGGAAACACTCCAGTTTTTAAACAATCGTTGAAAATTTTTTCCAGAGGATGTACGAGAGTATTTTTATGTAGTTTTAAGAATCTACTGCTGATATTATCACATCCTGGTGCACTATCTGATTTTAGACCCATGATAAGTTGTCCAATCTCGTTTTTGTTTGTCTCAATTAAGACGAAAGAATTGGGGACATTTAGTACTTTGTCTTGGGTATTATTTAGTAATGGTAGATTCCGGAAATAGATATTTTGTTGATTGATTTTATCCGCCAATGAGCTACCCACATTTATAAAATAGCTGTTTGCTTCATCAAGTGATTGGTCTGGAGAAGATGAAAGAGTTAGAAGATCTTTATGGTGTTGTTTTGTTTTTGTTGTATGTGTGATGTTTTTGATGACTTTCCATAATTTTTTGTTGTCGTTCTGTGCTTCCAGGATTTGTTTTTTTTCGTGTGCTCTTTTTAACCTACGTAACAGAGAATTACAGAAATTCCTGTATCGTTTGTAAGTAATTTTCAAGGCTTCGTTATCCGGATCAATGTTTGCCTTTTTGTGTAGCTGGTCTCTGTTTCGCATGCAACGTAGTAGTCCTGGAGTTATCCAGGGCTTGATGATTTTTTGGCGTCTAGAAAGTGTTACGATTTTTGTATTCTTTTCTATTACGTTTTGTAAGCGTTGTGTTAGGTAATTTAGACTAGTGTTAGGATTTTCTGTTTGATAGATGGGTTCAAAATTAATATGTGAAATGTCAAGTGCCAATGTTTTATCGTTAATGATGGCCTTTGTTGTAGTTGCATATTGCTGTGGTTTTTTTAAATTTAAACAAAATAAAACGGGATGGTGATCTGTTAGTGTTGCGTTAGGGACTATGGTGTTGGAGGAGGCTTTAGTTTTTATAAGGACATGATCTATGCATGTTTGGCGGGCGCTGCGTGTAATTAAAGTGTGTGCTGGCAGAAGGCCGTGCGAAGCAGCTAAGGTTAGGTAGCTTTCCCCTTCAGATTTAATTTTATTAGAGTTTATTGCTAGATTCATGTCACCTATAACAACGATGTGCTCGAAAGAAGACACTGATTTTAACATATTATCCAATGACAAGAGGAACGGCTCCAATTTAGTGTAGGAAGGCGATCTATAAAGGGCCATTATGGCAACTTGTTTTCCAACGGTGGCTAGTAGGCAATTACTTTCATGGAATTCAGGTTCTATTATAGTTAGGTTTTTGCATGTTTTCTGTGCTTATCAAACTGGAAAATAATAACAATATTAAAATTGACAACGACGAAGAGGCGACGCCTGCAACCAAGGCAACGGGTGCCAAGGCTGCGCCTTGGATGCGCAGCGCCCCGGGCCTAGAACGCGACTGCGCCGCAGTCGTCAAAAAAATATAAAATGTCAATCAAATTTTTTCTCGACGTGTAAATATTGTAAAATTGTGTTTTTATATAGTTTGTGTTTGTAATATGTACTTGTATATACAGTTTATTATTATATTTTTTTAGGTAAGTTTAACGGTAAGTTTAAGTGTTTTTATATAACGAGTACTTATATGTTCAATGCCGGCTGTAGCGACGCCGGGACCTGTGCCAGTCAACCTGCCACATCGGTTGATGTCCAGCTGGTGAGATGTCCACATTGCTCACAGGCACGTTTTTTTAAAGGCGAACGGGGGCTGAAAGTACACTATGGTAAGATCCACAAATCACATAGTGTACCATTGTGCCCCCCAGCCACACCCCCAACATCAACACCTTTAGAGAAAACCTTGTGGAAAACGCTTGCAAAATTTAAAAATTCTACCCCAGTGTTAAAGAGAGTTCCCCGGGGCGCGAGACGATCTGTCGCACTGAATTTGGCGCAATGCCTCCGTCTCGCGACCCAGGAGAACTCAAAAAGTGCCTGGGAGCAATTACTTTCATTCCCATATAGGATTCTGCATGTCCAAAAAAATTTGGCAAGTAAAAAAACATTAACGAACCAAATTAAAGAAAATTGTAACAATTCGACCCTAATTTTAGATCCAAAATTACCTGCATTCAATAACCTATCACAAAAAGGCTTATGTTCACATGTGGAATCCAAATTAAGTGAAGGGGACATTAGGGGAGCGGCCAGGATACTGTTCAGCAGCGATGTGGTGGCGCCTTACTCTCCAGAAACGCTAACAGCTCTAGAGAGTAAACACCCAGCGCCTGCGGATAGTCTCACCTTTCCCGATCCCCCCGACCCTCCCGTCCTAAATTCAACCTTGCTAAACGTTTCGGCGCCCCAGTTGATTGCAGCCGTGAGCTCCTTCAGGAGCGGTTCCGCCGGCGGCCTCGATGGCCTGACTCCACAACATCTAAAGGATCTATTGAGCTCAGGCGCCGGGGACGCTGGTGAGTCGCTTCTGAGGGAGCTTGCGGCCCTGATTAAACTTATGCTCACCGGCGGTGTGAACGAGGCCGTCGTCGATGTCTTATACGGGGCCAACCTATGTGCCCTGCGCAAGAAGGACGGCGGCATTCGTCCCATCGCCGTTGGGTGCACCTACAGGCGTACGGCAGCCAAAATATGCTGTAAGCTGTATAGCGAATCCCTTACAGCTAAGTTTCAGCCCCTGCAACTAGGTTTCGGCTCGAGAGGGGGCTGTGAGGCTGCCGTGCATGCCCTTTCCACCTTTTTGAACTCCAACAAATGTGAGGTTATCCTCAAGGTTGACGTTAAGAATGCCTTTAACTCTGTCAACAGGGACACCTTGTTGGCTGAAGTCAAAAAAGAACTACCCGAAATTTATGGTTTTATGTGGCAGTGTTACAGGTACCCCTCTAAATTACTTTACAAGGACAATGTTTTGGAATCTGCAGTAGGATGCCAACAAGGTGACCCTCTCGGGCCAGTCATTTTCAGCTTGGCTATCCATCCAATTATCCAGAAACTAAATTCAAAATTTAACGTGTGGTATTTAGATGATGGAACGCTAGGAGGTGATGTAGACACCGTTTTGAAAGACCTACAACTCATCAAAGAACAATTTAAATCCATTGGCTTGGACCTTAACCCATCAAAATGCGAAATTTTCCTTTCTGACATTACCGACAGACAATTGACTCTTAAGAAATTTAATGCAATAGCCCCACAAATCAAAATTTTAGAAAAAAGTTCACTTCAGCTCCTAGGTTCCCCAATTTTAGAAGACAGCTTTCCTTCTTTCATCGACGAAAAAATCAAAAACTTTAACGACATTTCGGACAGACTCTCCAAAATTAATTTACATTCGGCATTCACCCTGATTAGATACTGTTGTTTTGGTCCAAATTTTATATATTTTCTACGCTCTTCCCCTTTATGGAAGCAGTCACACCTCTTGGACAAAATTGACCAAATTATTCGCAGCACATTAACATCCATTTTAAATGTGGCCTTGGACGACCGAGCGTGGCTGCAAGCCACACTACCCATCCGTTTTGGTGGCCTCGGCGTTCGCAAAATTACCAGTATTAGCTTACCCGCGTTCCTGTCCTCTGTCCGCAGCACTGAAAAGTTGACCGGGAAAATTTTAGCCCCCTGCCTGGTTTACTCTGAAGTGCCTTGCTTGACCGATGCAGAGAACGCCTGGAAAGCGGCTTGCCCGAATACAGATCGGCCCATGAACCCATCTTCCCAGAGGCAGTGGGATGAGCCGCTCTGCAGGTTGGTACGGAATAATCTTATTAATACGTCCACCACTACTGCTGAGCGTGCCCGCCTGTTGGCTGTGGGTGAGTGGGAGTCGGGCCTCTGGCTTCAGGCGCTACCGTCACCCAACATAGGTACTATGCTGGGTGATACCACCTTCCGGCTCGCTACCTGTCTGCGTCTGGGCGCTCCTTGTGTGGCTCCGCATCGCTGCCAATGCGGTGAAGGTGTCGACTGTCTCGGACACCATGGCCTATCCTGCAGTAAGAGTGCAGGCCGGTTAGCACGGCACGCCAGCATAAATGACATCATCCGTCGTGCTCTTGTCACCGCCGGAGTGCCAGCTGTTTTAGAACCCAATGGCTTGGCACGCGACGATGGGAAGAGACCAGACGGAATGACCATAATGCCTTGGAAGGTAGGTAGGCCTTTGGTGTGGGATGCAACGTGTGTCGACACCCTTGCGCCATCCCATCTTCCTAGCACGGCGGGCTGTGCTGGGGCTGCTGCTGCAGGTGCGGAAAACCTCAAACGGCGCAAATACTCCAATCTAATTGGGACTTATATGTTTGAGCCGTTTGGGGTTGAAACACTAGGGCCATGGGGTCCGAGTGCCCACTTAGTTTTTCAAGACATCGCCAAGCGGCTGGTCGACTCTTCACGTGACCAGAGGGCTGGCCTATTCTTTGGTCAAAGAATCAGCATTGCCATTCAACGTGGCAATGCTGCCAGCCTTTTGGGCACTTTTCCTGTTGACAGTGATGCGGACGAATTTTTTGATGCCCTATAATAATGCCCCCCCCCCCTTGTTTATATACCTGTACATATTATTATTATTTTAAGTCTGTTTTTAAATCATGTAAATACGTTTGTGTAAATAAAATCTCAGTTAGGTTAATATTTTCTTTGTAGTAGATAACTACTCCGTCGTTTTGTATGGGATTTGTATTTGTTGCTACATGAGAGTAGCCAGATAGGCGAGGGATTACCGTCGCACTTTTAAGCCAACACTCTGTTAAAATTAGTATATCGCATTTAAGTTTAAGTCTTTGTAGTAAAACCTCTAAGCCGGGCAGATTTCGGTTTATGCTTCGTATATTTTGTGTCAATATAATTAGGTTGTCCGTAGTAGAAGTAATAATATTTCGACAATCCTCTAGGTCCGCGGATTGAGAGTGAGATACGGATAACTGGTCAATATTTTCAGATAAATTAGTTATGTGATCGAATGATTAACAGGAGAGTAGGTATAGACAGGATTTGTGGTCGAGGTAGGTACACCGGTTGTAGAAAGAGTTTGTATGTAAATAGTTAAACAGTGTTTGTGAGTATATTTTAGGTGTAGAGTGTTTGAGATTGTAATTTGATGAGTAAGTGAGTTGTGTAATCGAAGTATGCTTGAAAAATAGGTTGTATGTATTTCTGAGATAGTATTCAGTTGGGCTATGGTTATGATTAATGAGTGTTTTATTTGATGTTGGGTATCCCTGAATAAATGTGAGAGGTTAGTGTGGACGTTGAGTTGTATTTTGTAGGTGTAGAAATAATCCATAGATTTAAATATAAACTTAAAATTAGCATGCAATCTTAAAGTTAATGTAATGATGAGACAAAATTTGTATACTAGAGTGACGATTAGTCACAGCAGCGGTTTAACATTATTGCGTATTTTTTCTAAATCAGCATCGTTGTTTATCCGGATATGTGAGGAGTCTTCGTTATTTTTTAGGTAAACAATACCATTTGCTGTCCAGCAGAAGCTGTACCCATGACTTTTCCGGAATTGGCGGGCTAAGTAATACAGTCTCTGGGTTTTATGAGTGAGGGCCTCTGATATGTATATCGGTTTTTGACTATAACTTGGGTTTAAGTGGGTCGTGTTTAATTTATTGCCTTTTTGTTTAATTTTGTTAAAGGTTTTTACAGATTTGAGGACCTTTTCTTTCAAGATAACAGTGGTGAAATCGACTACGATGGGGTCTGATGAATCCTTTGATTTTAACCTGAATATATCTTTTATATTACTGGTGTTAATATCGACATTTAATATTTCTCCCAATTTAACAATCTCACTAACAAGAGTATCCTTAGTTTCTCCGTATTGTTTTGGTATGTTTCGTATTTCTATCCCAACCCCACGAGCTTTCCGTTCTAATATTTCCAGTTTGTCCTCCAGTTCTTTAATAATTAATTTGTCTGACTGTCTTTCTTTCTCAAGATGAGCTATTTTCGATAGAAACTCGTCATATTTATTTGACATTAGGTCTATACTTGCTTGCAGGTCTTGAAAACGTTTTACTTGTTCATTGGAGAACGAAGAGAACATTTTTTCAATTATTTTTAAAAGATCAGATTGTTCTCCGTCATATTTTCGCTTTTTTCCTTGCGTTATGTTTGCCGCTAGGGTATGAAGATCAGGTTCTGACTCGCAGTGTAGTAGGGATGACGCACTATGTTCCTTTGTCAACGCAAACTTTACTGCACTACGAGTGCTTTCCGGGACGGGCGAAACTGGTGGAGTGCGATTTATCGGCATGCTTCCTCTTGTATAGTACTAGGGTAGCAAGCTGAGGCAGGAGTATTACCTTTACTATATCTAGTGTGAAGCCTACAGTAATTGGGTATGCGAATACTCACTCTCTCTCTCTATGTTACGTTAGTATTTAGATATATCTTAGACAGCGGTGATGACTGATGATAGGTGTTCAGGGTATGTATTGCAATAATCTTAAAGTATTAGGCGCCCAATCAAAGCAGATAGATAATCTTCCCGGTGCAGCACGAAGAAATCGCCCCGCTGTCACACATAAAGAAGTTTTGAATAGTGCGCACACGCCGATGCGATGTCCTGAGGTAGCAGTACTAGGAGTGTAGACAGTAACCGGAGTGATCGGAACGTTGCTAGCGACTCGGAGCGTCACGTGCGTACGATAGAGATAGTACTATACCTCTAGGTTGCGCTGCAGATGGGTGGGGCTTCTGTGCTCACGCGGCCGCGCAAAGTAGGTACTTGTTCGATGTAGTTGAATCCGCTGACTCCTTGGAGATATGCACTCCTATTTTCTTGATAGATATTTAATTTTGAATTTTGAATTTAAATGATAATTAGAATAAAACTGCGTAGATCTATGGCACGTCTGCTCATGTTCGAGGTCCAGAGGGAAAGAGTACATGCGTGGTGTCAAGATTGAAGCTTGGAAGGGAAAGCGTGGGTCCGCACAGTGTCACCGGTGCCAGCATTTCAGGCACAGCTCGCACCAGTGCCACCGTCCGCTCGCTTGTGTGCGATGCGGGGGGGAACACGCCGCACGGGATTGCCCGCGCCCGCGGGAAGAGCCGGCCACCTGTGCAAACTGCGGTGGCCCGCACCCCGCGAGCAACATAAAGTGCCCCGTATTCGAGAGACAGATCCGAAATAAGCGAGCGGGGACTGTCGCCATCACGGCCACAAGCCGGGCACAAGCGCCCAGGTCGCAAACAACGGAGACAGCCGCAGAAGAGGCTCAAGGCGCGACGCTGATGGCGGCAGCCAACGAGCCCACTGAAAGAACCCAAGCCTCCTCCTCCAGGCGGAGGGAGAAGAAGCGTGGGGGGAAAGGGAAGAAACCCGCCCTCCCGGAGAACAAAGAGGACCCCCCTACGGCCGCCCCTGCCTTATTGATCGCGCAGGTTGCACCGAAGGAAGGAACACAGAAAAACGAACCCACTAGTGGCGCCAATACGGCGCAGCGGCAAAACCGGAAAACTAGTGGGTTCACTCAAAAGCCGCATGGCGCCGCCACTGCCGCGGTCAAAGCCAAGACGGCACAACGGCCAATCGCTACGCAGGGAAGCTTCCCTGCGGCGACGAGTGGCGGCGCTACTATCGCGCCAATTAGCGCGAACATAAACGCGCAAATGACGCCGTTAGCGGCGACTACTTCGACCAACACATCGGCAAAGTCATCTAAGGAATTCACAACCTGCGCTGGTCGCCCCCCTCCGCCACCTCCTTCGGGATCAAAACATCGACGTGGCGCTAATCAGCGAGACGTACCTGGGAGCCGAAGATAGGGTCAGGTTCCCGGGATACCACGTCTACAGGAAGGATGAAAGGTCGGCTCAGAACGCCCGATACCGTGGTCTGGCGGTACTTGTGAGGCGAAGAGTCGTCCATCAAGAGCTCCCCTTGCCGTCACTCAGCAGCTTCTACGCCCTGGGTGTGCAACTACACGTTGCCGGCGAGGATATTAGTCTCTATGCGTCCTACAAACCGCCCGCGACTCGCCTAGTTATGGCTGAGATGCGGGCACTAATTGGCGCGCGTAGCGACAACGCAGTCATCCTTGCCGGCGACCTTAATTGCAAGCACCCGGCGTGAACTCCATGAATACGAATACCGAGGGGAAACGGCTCTTCGCGGACGCGGAAGCCTTCGGGTACTCGGTGTCCGGCCCAGAGATGCCTACCCACTACCCGGACACAGTGCGGTACATGCCGGACGTGCTGGACATCGTAGTCCACAGAGGGCTACGCTGCCAGATCACTCAGCAAGTGATAGACGACGAGTTACAGTCGGACCACCAACCTGTACTCGTCGTCCTATCGGGCATGCCGACCCGGATGAAGCCTATAGCGCCACGTCGGTCGATTGACTGGATGGACTTTACAGAAAGGATGGAGACCACCACTCCAGCTCGGCCTATTGTTTCCTCCGCGGACGTAGAGCAAGCGGCAGAAGATGTCACTGCTTGCATACAGAGCGCCCTGGAAGCGGCGACAACGACGCTGCCGCAAGGGAGAGGGCCTATGCCGCCCTTGCCGGCGCGTTTGACAGCGTTAATCGCCGCGAAGAGGCGTCTTCGCAAGCAGTGGCAGCAACTCAGATGCCCAACGATAAAAACCGAACTCAACCGTCTCGCGGAGAAGGTGAAGGCCGAGCTTACGGCCCACACCGCCGCTGGCTGGGAGGACCGAATAGACGCCGCTACAGATAGTTGGCCGTCTGTACATCTATTATGCCGCCAACTGACGAACACCCCAGCTCCGGTGCGCCCTCTACTCAACAGCGACGGGGCCCTAAAGTATGTAGCGGAGGACCGGGCGGAGGTCTTCGCCGAGCACCTGGAGCGTCAGTTCCGCCCTAACCCGACCGCCGACATCGAGCATGTCGCAGCAGTCGAGAAACACCTGGGAGACTACTTCGCACCGCCGATAGCTCCCGAGGAGAGCCCTATCTTCTTCTCGCCTGGCGCAGTAAGACACGCCATCCTAAGGACGAAGCCCAGGAAGGCCCCCGGTGCCGACGGTATCACCAACGCAGCGCTGCGCCACCTGCCGTTCCGTACGGTAGCGGCACTGGCGCGCCTGTATACGGCGATACTGCGCACGGGGGTCTTTCCCACCTCGTGGAAGGAGGGGCGCGTCATTATGCTGCCCAAGGCGGGGAAGAACACTGCGAAGCCGGAGAGCTATCGGCCGATAACACTGCTGCCGACGGTCTCCAAGGTGTTCGAAGCACTCCTGCTGCGACACCTCGTTTGCGCCGCGTTCGGAACATTTCGGTTTCAGGGCGGAGCACAGCACGACGCTTCAGCTGTCAAGGGTACTGCACCTCTTGATTTCAGCATTGGGAAAGAAAGCTCGGTGGCAGTATTCCTTGACATGGAGAAGGCCTTCGACCGTGTATGGCACGAGGGCCTATTATACAAATTGTCCACCTCGGACGCGCCCCGTCGCGTTGTAAGGGTGGTCTCCTCTTTTCTGTCCCAAAGGACCTTCAAGGTGGTGGTCGACGGGGCGCTATCCGGCGCCCGCCCGGTGATGATGGGGATGGCTGGCGTGCCGCAGGGCAGCTGCATCTCGCCGGCGTGTTACTCACGTTACACCGACGACTGTTGGTCAACCTGTAAACAACATGAAATGCAATAAATGAATATGAATATGAACGTGGGTAAGACGCAGGCGCTACTTACCGGGTACGCGCACCTCCCACCACCTCTGAAGTTACAAGGAGCCGCCGTCGATTGGTCGCCCCTGGTCAAGTACCTGGGTGTGACCATCGACCGCCGCCTCACGATGGGGCTACACGTCCGCAAGGTCGCCGCGCAGGGCGGGGTCGCCCGCAACCTGCTCAAACCTGTGCTCTCGTCCCGCATCCCGGCGCGCGTCAATCTGAGCGTGTACAAGACGTACATACGCTCCGTACTGACGTACGCCGCGCCCGCTTGGTTCGCCCTCACGTGCGAGTCGAGCCGAAAGCAGCTCCGCGCGCAACAAAACCTTGCGCTGCGGACTATCGTAGACACTCCTCGCTACGTGAGGAATGACGTCATCCAGCGGGATCTCGGGATCGAGAGCCTGGATGAGTTTGTGAGGCGACTCGCGAAGGTGATGTTCGCGCGTGCCGACGCTTCTGCCTGGCCCCATGTCAGGCAGATAGCGCCACTGCATGCGCGCCCACCTGACGCGAGACCCCTGCCCCGCGACCTGGTAGCGGACGACTGACCATATCCACCGGACTGACGCCTCGAGTGAGCCGCATCCAGGTTACACGCAGCTCACTCGAAATAATAAGACTCTACAGATGTACACACACATCTGTTGCGTGGCGTGTTCTAAGTTAATTTAGGCATGTCACGTAACTAATTACAGACAACCATAACTATACATGCATCTATACACAACACATGCAGGCGCGACGCGGGCCGCGATGCATGTAGACACTGAGCGGTGCGACACAACAAAACAAACCGCTCTCACATACATAACTGTTTATCCCTCAATCCGTAAACGACTAGATCTGTAAGCGGGGCGAGGGTAAACTACATATTTACCTGTAGGGCGTCGAGTCGAAATCTCTGCCGCTGGTCGTCTTCGCTGGGCCTCCGCCAGCCAACTGGGGGTCTCACCTGGCGGGGACTGACCGCCGAGATGTCGTGAAGAAAGCGGCGCTATAGGAAATAGCGTCGTGGCGCGCCTACAGAAATATTCATAGCAACCATACACACAGATGCAGCTTGCTGCATCTCAGGCCGTAGGCCGCTATAGGCCAACATAGCGAGGGGCCCGTAGTAGCGGGCCACTGTATGGCTCCCGCGGGCGAGGGGCGACGCTCCGACCCCGCACGACTCGCATTAGAAAATGTAGTCGCAAATCAACCATCAATAAGGAATCAACTAAGCAAGCTGCAGTCTCTGAATTAGTCTAAAAACAAAGGTGTTTTATTTCTTTATCAGAACAGTCTGTGTCGTGGTCACTGAGTAGTGATACCCGAACCAGGTACGTATTCAGGGGTACGTGGTGGTTTATGTAGCCAGCAGAGCCGTCCAGGCTCAGGTAAGTAGGGAGCACACATCAAACATCAGTGGGAGATTGTCCCAGGGCGACTGCGGTACTGTAGGTACCTGTGCCGTCCGCAACAGTACGCTTTTTAACAAAGTTTGGTTTTAATACAGCTTTTAAATCGTTTAATGGGTAAGTTTCGAATGTCGATGGGAAGTTTGTTGTAAAAGCGTGTATACATTGACCCATGAACGAGTTGCCTACTCTGTGGAGACAAGTGCGGTGTACAGCGAGGTTGTGTTTATTCCTTGTATTTAAACTATGAATATTGGAAATCTTCTTAAAATTAGATCTATTTTTGTGTACATACAATAGGTTTTCAAAAATATATTGTGACGCTACAGTCACTCAGAATATTTATTTCTTTGAATTTTTCTCGAAGAGAATCTCTCGGACCTAAGTTGTAGATGGCTCAAACAGCCCTTTTCTGTAGAACAAAGATAGTATTAATGTCCGAATAAGTTCCACAGAGAAGAATTCCATATGACATAAGACTATGAAAATAACTAAAATAAATGTAAAGTCCCTTCCTGTTGAATACAAAGACGCACTCTTTTGATTATTTCGCTCCCGGTCGATTTTTGATCTTGTTGTGGTGGATATTTAGAATAATATGTCTAAGTTCTGCTTGTAGCTCATGGACAGTTACATAGTGGTTCTTGTAAACTAAATTTTTGGTCAGTGGGTCATCTTAGGGGCGGAGTTTTCTAAATACCTTTCCGTATTCAAATGCCCTTCGTAAAAATTTACTAAGAGGTCCCAGTTTTTTAAAATCCTACACCAACAGTTGAACGAAAAAGGCACTTCATTATTGTTGTAGTTTGTCTCGTCTGACCAGATAATATTATTTAGAAAATACTGATCTTCCAGGATGACCCTCTCGATTTCATGGCAGAAAATAAGTCGTCTTTCAGCATCACCGGGCAGTAATTTTTGTACTAATCGCCCTTCAATGTGACTTTTGCATTTGTATTTTGCTTTTCGAAATTCCGATTACTTCTTCACCTTCCCTCACTGAACTTTTAGGATTTGCCTCAAAGTTTACCATCAAAATGTATATTACAAGTGACAGACTCGGTGACAGTGACAGTGACAATGACAATGACAATGCAATGCTTATGGTAGTTTTTTTTTTTTTTAACTATGGCATCTGGCGGTGCTAAGGGGAGGCCTATGTCCAGTAGTGGACGTCTTTCGGCTGAAATGATGATGATGATGGCATCTCGCAGGTGACCACTAAGGTCGTGCAGCCAGGAGCATATCGCACACCGGGTGCTACAACGTCATAAGTAACAAATGACGTTTTTTACAGATTGAAAAAAAGAAAGAAAATTTAGTCATCATCCCTATTAGGACATTCTCGCACTAGGGCTTACAAAAACCCTCAGTTGTTCATTTTGAGAGTTACATTTATGATATTTCTGCACCGGATGTAGATGCATGTTTTACATCATTTGTGATCATTTGATCAAGAACTCATTTTTACCAATTTTAGCATTTATAACGTTATTGCACCCGGTGTGCGATATGCAAACTATTCTAGGTTAAAACTAAGCGAACGCTCGATAAGGGCACCCCCTGTGGGGTACGAACCTCGGCTTAGGGCGTCGCTGGGGGAAGGACGGCAAGATGGGACAGGCTGGATCAAGGATGCATCATTATTATTGAGCGGGGAATTTAAAGCTACACGCTCAGCTGCGGCACGGGCTGGCGTTTCATCGGACAAGGGTCGGGGGGGAGTATTATTTACTCGGAATGGTCTTACGGCAGCTGAGGCAGCGCCACTATTATACACTTTCATACTGCCATAAATAAATACCGAAAGCCCGACAATGATAAGCGTTAAAAAAAAAAAGTGATAGAGCCCTTCTAATTCTAGGAATACAATCATCTTTGGTTTAAGCCCGTTCTAACGGTATGCAATATGTATAATTTCTTTTAGAACAACTAGAATCAGTCGCCAATTTTAACGCCTGGGCGTTTTTTCACGGAACTATATTTGCGAAAAATGAAACAAGCAAACATTTTTTTTACATATTGTTATATTCTACAATAATGGAGTGGACGAAAAAAAAAAGGGGTTTTGTTATTTTTAAACTAAATGATTTTCGTTTGAAGTTTGAACAACGACGTCTTGATAATAGGCCTATAATAAACACGTACCTAGCAGACGGATCCGTAATCTTAGTATGTTCAATCAACCGTCTGCCTAACTGTGCGTTTGCACTGGCGAAACATCACAACAAAACATGTTGAAATCTCTAGTTCCTGTCAAACATTGTAAGGAAAACTGACAGAAAATAGAGATTCCAACAAGTTTTGTGGCTCAGTTGCCAAAGAAGGAAAAAAAAAAAGTTTTGTTATGAACGTTTCGCCAGTGCAAACGCACAGTTACATCTTTTACTGTGATCTTTTAGATGCTATGACAAAAAACTCTTTCGCTCACATATTTTTCTATTGCAAGTTGTGCAACATCAACTTAGAACATTTTCATAAACTAAAAAGCTACAGATAGTCTATGAATTCTATGATTCTACTCTGACGATAGAATGTCAAAAACATAAAACTGGTGGTACAGTTTCATAAAATTGGATGAATTTATTTGGAATCGTCTTCTATCTTATAATAATATATTATATATATATAGGTGCTCTGTGAACTGCTGAAGGCATTGGTCCATTGAGACCGATATGGTGTATTTTAAGGAAAGTGCCAGCAAGTGGTGACTGATAAACGAATTTGTTGGATATATTTTTCTAAATAAAATGTTTACCGTATTTAGAATAAAGTGTTAAGAACTAAATATATATCTGGGATATTTATGTCAAGGTATGTCCTGGAGCTCGAATGAGTATAAATTTTAGTTTGCATTTAAATTTTGTAAGTCATATGCAGTTATTAATACGTATGTGTTTTTATAGCGAAAAAGAAATAGCACTATTATTATAAATCATCAAAAAGTTTAAGGATACTTTATCTAATAACATCTCATAATGGGCATGTAATGTTGTAGTAGATATTTTGTTTCTGAATATTTTGGTGGTGTCATTACACCAGAGCAGGATACCAACAAATGAATGTTCTGGGTATGTTAAACGACCCTAAGAGCGGCTGCTAATTTCTGCTGCGCGAACGGTCCAGGGCTCCGCCACACAATGCTGTAGCTATTAAACGGCAATTCATTGATAAAAAAAAAGCTAGTATTGGTAAGTGTTGTACACTACTAGCGACCAGCTCTTGCTTCACACGGTTTTTTGTCAAAACATTGAGATTTCTGTTTTTTATTTCAGTAAATATTAATGTATTAAACACACTTAGACCATCCAGAATTAATTCTCGTAATGAAATGATATTGAAAACTGCATCAAAATCCATTGTGTGGTTTAGAAGTTATAAGCAGTCACACAGACCCTAGAAAAGCAACTTTATATTATATGTTAAATCACAGACTAGCTATGTAGCATCTATTTGAATCCCATTAATACATTTTTTTTACCTTTGCCTTAAAATATCTATGTAGATATATATCTTAATTATTTACCAACAATGTATGTAGTAGCAAAACATTGATATGAGTAGAATATATTCCAAGGACACTCGGCAGGTGCTCTGTTTCAAGTTTTAAAAGTGGAAAGTATCATAAAAACAGAAAACAATGAAATATACTAGTGAATTAAGAGCCAAAAAGTTATTCTGTGCGACTTTTAGCTAGTTGCCAAATAGTGAATCTTACACCTAAATGTAAAATATGTAAATGTACATGTAGTGTTAGAGGAAAAATGTTGTTTGTTTTGTTATTTGGTTACCACTAAATTAATCAAGTTTTGGATTTTAATTTAAGACATAGACATCAACTGAATTGAACTCATGCTGTGGAAGATGGAATTAACACAGGTTTTGACATTTATACACACTACATTATTGCTCCAATTAATCTATACTTCTATACTAATATTATAAAGAGGTAAAATTTGTTTGTTTGTAAGTTATGTGTAAGATTGTGCTTTGTGGAACTACCAGTTGGATTTGAAAATTTCTTTTTTGCATTGGATAGCCCAATTCTTTAGGAAGGTTAAAAATGTAAATTGGAATGTATTTGTGCTCTTTTATTATTATTATTAGGCTTATACCCTTAGGGACCACTAATGTGGAAATAAAGCTATAATAATAATAACCCCACCACCGTATCTCTATGTTGACTTCGTGGTGGGGCTTGCACGCTCCGAACTCTAGGTCTGTACCGGTAGAGTATACTTTACCCTAATGGGTCTAGGATGAGGAGCCAGACCAAGAGTGATACAGAAACTCGCAGGACAGCATGTGGCGAGCTGTTGGGCAGTACCCACCCAACGGACCCTATCTCCCGGGAGACGTTTTGTTCCTCACCTCTGGCTTGCCTTTATTGACCGACTGGAGTGAACACTGATGAGGAACAGAGCTTTCACCTCTTTCTTGCCTATATTGGCTGGCTTGAGTGGAGATTCACAAGAAAAAACGTGCTTGGAGGAAGGAAGTATTCCAGTAAGATGGTGGTAGAGATCTTGATCGTACTTCCGGGATTGTCCTGATAGCCGTGGAATAGCGCTCCACTCCTCATAAGCACCTCAAGACATGTTGCCCCCTTGTCGCTACAACACTGTGCTAGCAACCGTTTTCTGGGGCCCATTATTGAGTGTGCAAGTCATCCCCTTTCATTTTACCTGTGTATGTAATATAAAATATTGGTAAGGCAGGGGCCATAGTCTTTCCATAGTTCTAGATAGCCAATTCACTTAGCCACCCAAACCCATAATCCAATATCTTTGTTTCCATATCTTGCAATAGTCCTGCATGTCTAACAGGCATTTACGAATTGGCTTCGGCCCCTCGTACGCCTTCCAAAGGTCCGGGGCCCTAGGGTTCCGAAAAAAGTCAAAGAAGTAAAAAAAATATATATATAAGTAATAATTATCATTATTGTAAATTAATAAAAATAAACACATTAATTTATAGTGGGATTACATGGGGGTAGATCTAGCCGGGGACGACGACTAATTGTATTCTAGGCAAGCAATCAACATGGCTCCCGCGGTGTGCGCATCAACACTGGTATGATTTATTATGTTTGTTATAGGGAAGACGTGTGTGTTGGTGATGGCGCATATGGTTTATGTGTGCGCGGGTCGGTGACGGGCCCCGCGCCGGCATGGCGGAGGGCGAGGGCGCGGGGCAGCCCGACGCGGTGCTGCTGGCGCCGCTATCCGAGGACACGTTTCTGCACAACTTGCACGTCCGCTACAAACGTGACATAATATACGTGAGTAGTGGAAGACGGGTCGCGTGCGCCACGGCCGCGCCGCGCCGTGGTGTCGTTAACGAGTATCTCGTGTGGTTGCAGACGTACGTGGGCAACGCGCTGGTGTCTGTGAACCCGTGTCGCGCGCTGCCGCTGTACTCGGCCGAGCTGGTGCGTGCGTACCTGGCGCGTCCGCCCTACCAGCTGCCGCCGCACCTGTCAGTACTCGGTAACATACCGTAACGTAATGTTCGCTACTGGCTCTCTCGCTAACTCGCTCTCGGTTGCAGGTATGCGATCACGGCGACGGCGTACCGGTGGGTGCGCGACAGAAACGAGAGCCAATGCATAGTGATTACGGGTGAGTGACACCTGACACCATGCATCACCATACGTTACTACGGTAACCGTGGGTCCACACCGAACCGCCACGATAAGCTATACAAAACATACATAAAAAATGTACATAATTTCGTAGAACTTATTTTGTACCTACTCGAAAAGGTGTACGCAAATTTCAGAGAGTCAGCAGTATACGAAATACATAACGTGTCGAACTATCGAAGTTCACGCCACTTTTCTATATTTTAGCCTTAGTTTCATGAGTAGAGAATAAAAGAAAGTAAAAGCTTGTCATCGAAAGAGTAGAAATAGGGATCAATTAGTTCAACCGGGTTTCAGACTGGCTAAAGTAGACTCATAAAATACCTCCCCCACATACTACAACTACATGAAACTAAATTTAAATCTTGTATAAAACGCACACTATGCTGCCAAGCAATTATTATAAGCTAGGGGATTATATCGGTGACAAAAATGCTTGGCTCAACGCTGGTCCAGCTCCACGAGGGCGCATAAACTAATTTAATTTTAGCATTCGAAAATATTGTTGGCGCTGCTGAAGATTGCATAAATTATCTTTGAATTGTATAACTTCAATCTCGTAGTATTGTATAATTGCATAGCACATGTGTGAGCACTGTGACCATGTACCTTCTATAAAGCTACCATTTACTGGGTACGTCTTTCATTGGTGCCGATTCTCTTGTCACAAATGCCCCTAAACTAGACTAAAAATCACCAAAATTTTGTTTATTCCTGTCAAACGATGATTTCCCATTCTGAAATAGACTAAAGTGACACAACTTAACTATATTTTAGTTTGCCAGCAGCCAGCACTATAATGGCACTGAGATTTTAATTTAGTGAAAATTAAAATTTTGCTATTCTGAATTTGACGTTTTTCACCAAAAATTTTAATTTTCTAACTAAATCTGACCATTTTTAATCGCAGTTAAAAATGGTGTATTCAATGTGGAATACTATTAGTTGTCATGAACCAAAATTCACACGAACACCTCGACTTCGGGTGCAAAAACAGTACTGTATAGGTACATATTTTTTTCTTTTCTTTTGTTTATATCTCGAAAATGGTGTATCCTATCGCAAAAATAATGGAAATTTCGACCAACAATTATAGGCCTGTGTCAATTCTGCCAGTTCTCAGTAAGGTATTTGAAATGTTGATACTCAATCAAATGTTACGTCACTACTAAAAATTCCATCTTTCATGATCATCAGTACGGTTTCACCAAAGGGCGTTGTACCACTGACGCCGGTGTCACCCTAATAAAGAACATTTTTAACGCCTGGGAAGAAGCACAAGATGCCATTGGAATCTTTTGCGACCTCTCGAAGGCGTTCGATTGCGTAGACCATGAGACACTTCTGCTGAAACTGGAGCATTATGGGATTAGGAATACAGCTCTTGTTTTGCTAAGATTATAGCTGAAAGATAGAAAGGTTAAAGTTTAAGTCAACGGCACAAACTCATTAGGGTCTGAAATGGTAATGGGCGTTCCTCAAGGTTCGATATTGGTTCCATTCCTCTTTTTAGTTTATATTAATGATTTACCCCAATTATTTCAAACTCAACCGAAGATGGTGTTATTTGCTGATCATTGATCTTTAAAATAAACCGACGGTCACAAAATCTTGACGACGTGAATAGCTTTATTGTTCAGGTCCATGATTGGTTTACGGTAAATAATTTGGTACTAAATTAAAAAAAAAAACCAAATGCATTAGATTTTAATTACCAAATGTTAGAAGTAGCGAATGTGACATCATATTTAATGGAGAAAAACTGGATTTTTTTAATCAAACAGTTTTCCTAGGAATCACGCTAGACGAGTTACACTGGGGACCCCATATAACATCTCTCGCTTGGCGGCTAAATTCAGCCGCTTATGCTGTTAGAAAGATAAGACAGTTAACAGATGTAGAAACCGCGCGTTTGGTCTATTTTAGTTACTTCCACAGTATTATGTCGTATGGCATTTGACTGTGGGGTCGGGCTGCTGACATTGAATCTATCTTTATTTTACAAAAGAGAGCTGTCAGAGCCATTTATAATCTACGTCGTCGCGAATCTCTCAGGGAACTATTTAAAAAGATTAATATTATGACGGTACCTTGCCAATTCATTTATGAAAATATTATGTGTGTGAGAAAAAATCTACATCTTTTTAACAAAATAAGTGATAGACATAATTTTAATACTAGAAATAAAGATAAAATAAATCAACCATTTTTCAGACTATCTAAGATACATACATCTATTATGGGGTACTGTGTTAAATGTTACAACAGAATACCTTGTCATATATTAGAATTAAATTAAAGAAAATTTAAAACTCATGTAAAAAATACACTTTGTAAACAAGCATATTACAAATTAGAGGATTATATCCAAGATAAAAATGCTTGGAAACATGCTGCTCCATAGGACAATTTAGAATCTAGACAAAATCTAACTGGTTGCTAATTTAATTGTATATTATTTTTATTTTTTTAAAATATTGATTTTACATTCTGTGATTACTTGAACTCACACAATGACTAATATAAAAAAAAAAAAAAATTACCTAATGTGGTATAGTAATCTTATTCTAGGTGCATCGTCTTCACATATAATTATATATTTATTTATTTATTTATTTTGCTAACATGTAAAACACTGGTTAGTAGGCATGCATTAAAATTTCATGACACAGTATTAAGACATGCACCCTGTAAGGGCACTGCAAATGTTTCATATCAAATTACATGAAATTCATGATTCTAATTATTACAATTCATTACATTTTAATAAACATTAGTTATATAATTATTACATTTTATTTCAAATAAATCATTATTATTAATTCGTTAATTCATTTTAGTCATTATAGGAAAACATATTAAATTAAAGTCAGTTATTATTTCACATTTAAGGGCGCGTTTTCAAATCGGACAAAATTCTGCTGTTTTTCGGTTCATTTTGTGACAAAACTAAACCGAATTTTATATAACTAATAACTACCACATATAGATTGGTTCTTCATCTTCAAATGCAAGTAACTTTTGTGTTAAAAATTATAGTTTTTTATATTGTAAAAACGATCTTCCGATGCCATTTTCCACAAAATTAACGATACTGGGTCGAGTTTCAGTACAGTTTTTATTCTATTATCAACATATTTTGAGATTTAAAAAATACTTTAAGTAGGCAAACATACTTATTTCTAAAATCTAGAAAAAAAAATGTTTCAAAATGTCACAAATAGTCGCAAAAAAAATAAAAACCAAAACTATTTTTTTCACATATTTTGCTATTACGGATGAATCTTAATGGATTGCGTTAAGGGTTATTTTATTTTTGGTTCCTGTTTTGATTATTGCACAAACATTTCGAAAGAAACCTCAGTCCGCGCTAGACCGCTGTCGTGAGTGGACTCTGTGTTGCCTGTTTGCAGCGGTTCGTGTGGAAAAGATCGCTGTACAAATACAAAATATTCTGTAAACCAAATTTGATACTTGATATTGTGGTAAGATAATTTTATAATTACACATTTTTATTTCGGTAAAAGTAAGTAGTTTATATATGCCTATTCGTCTGGGACTTGATGGAGTGACCTGAAGGTGTACTTCGGTGACTGCTACTGGTACTCCTCGACTAGTACAACTAGGTCTGCCGAGTTTGAGCTCGTTTTGTTAGTTATGATGAGACCTTACCACCGGACTTGATGGAGTGACCTGAAGGTGTACTTTGGTGACTGCTACTGGTACTCCTCGACTAGTAGAATTAAATCTGCCGAGTTTGGGCTCGTTTTGTTAGTTATGATGAGACCTTACCACCGGACTTGATGGAGTGACCTGAAGGTGTACTTTGGTGACTGCTACTGGTACTCCTCGACTAGTAGAATTAAATCTGCCGAGTTTGGGCTCGTTTTGTTAGTTATGATGAGACCTCACCACCGGACTTGATGGAGTGACCTGAAGGTGTACTTTGGTGACTGCTACTGGTACTCCTCGACGAGTACAACTAGGTCTGCCGAGTTTGGGCTCGTTTTGTTAGTTATGATGAGACCTCACCACTGGACTTGATGGAGTGACCTGAAGGTGTACTTTGGTGACTGCTACTGGTACTCCTCGACGAGTACAACTAGGTCTGCCGAGTTTGGGCTCGTTTTGTTAGTTATGATGAGACCTTACCACCGGACTTGATGGAGTGACCTGAAGGTGTACTTTGGTGACTGCTACTGGTACTCTACGACGAGTAGAACTAGATCTGCCGAGTTTGGGCTCGTTTTGTTAGTTATGATGAGACCTTATCTCCGGACTTGATGGAGTGACCTGAAGGTGTACTTTGGTGACTGCTACTGGTACTCTACGACGAGTAGAACTAGATCTGCCGAGTTTGGGCTCGTTTTGTTAGTTATGATGAGACCTTACCTCCGGACTTGATGGAGTGACCTGAAGGTGTACTTTGGTGACTGCTACTGGTACTCCTCGACTATTAGAATTAGATGTGCCGAGTTTGGGCTTGTTTTGTAAGTTATGACGAGACCTTACCTCCGGACTAGATGGAGTGACCTGAAGGTGTACTTTGGTTCAATTCAATTCAATTCATTTATTAATTTTGTGAACATAGGGTAAAAAAATATACAGGTGTTTTACAAAGAAATATTGGTCCATACTATGTCCCACCAGAAGGCATACAAAATTTGTTGAGGTAATCATAATGTCGCATTAATAAAATAAAAATAAAAATATAAAGTCAAGAAAATAACATGTCACAATTTCATGCCAAATAAAATGTCAATAAATGAAAACGGCACATAAACAAATAGGTAGTAAGTATTTAGTCATAATTTCGTATACAATAATAAATTAAATAGTAACATTTTAAACAAACAGACATAAAATTATAAAAATATTATTTTAATTTGTCATTAAGATATTCATTAACAGAATAATACGCCTTGTTAATTAATAATTTAAAAAGCTTATGTTTGAACTCATTCATGCTACTGCTTGATACAATTTCATCAGGCAATTTGTTGTATAGTTTTGGAGCCATTGCATATATACTATTGTATAGAAATTTGATTTTTGTGCCTAACGGGTGCAACTTTTTTGAGCGTCGTTTACTTTCGACAGCTTTAAATAAATACATGTTGTTTTTTACAAAGATACAGGCTTCATAGACATAAAGTGATGGTACAGTCAATATTTTTAAGTTTTGGAAATGTGGCTTGCATGAATCCGTTCGTTTGATTTTACATATAGCTCGAATACATTTTTTCTGTGCTAATAATACCTCCTGAACTTTAGTAGCATTACCCCAAAATATAAGGCCATATCGCAAAGTGGAGGCAACATACCCATGATACGCTGTTAGGAGCGCTGTCTTATTTGCAATTTTGCCTAGCATATAGAGAGCATAAGAAAACTTACTTAGCTTCCCACATACATTATCGATCTGACTCTTCCATGACATATCATTATCAATAAGCAGTCCAAGAAATTTCGTTATATTAGTTTCAAGTATTTGGTCTCCTTTGTAGCTTACTTGAGCGTGTGATAGTACTTTGTCTAATTTTAAAATTCATAATTTTCGTTTTCGTGAGGTTAATTTTAAGGCTATTATCATTCAGCCAGTCAACAATCGTAATAATACTAGTGTTTATGTCATCTTCTATTTCTCTATTATTACCAGTGTTATATAAAACTGTGCTGTCATCGGCAAATAAGGACATTTGATGCCTGATTACTAGGGGAAAGTCATTAATGTAGCAAATGAACAGCAAAGGCCCCACCACAGAACCTTGCGGAACACCGTAACAAAGAACTCTAGAGCTAGAAGAATAAACTATTTCAGTTTTGGACTTAATATCCACTTGACTTATCTGAGTAATTTGTTTTCTGTCCTCCAAATAAGATTGTATGAGCTTAAGCACGTTACCTCTGATGCCATATCTATATAGCTTAGTTAATAATACTTTATGATCCACATAGTCAAATGCTCTGGTCATATCCATATACATTGCCATTACTGGTTTTCTATTATCCATGTTGTCATGAATTTTTTCAAGAAAATTGTAGATGGCCATATTAATGGTTTTTGTCTTTCTGAAACCCATTTGTTCCTTGCAAAAAATATTATGTTTTTCAAAGTAATTATAAATACGATTATAAATGACTTTCTCAAATACCTTTGAGATAATCGGTATAAGAGCTATAGGTCTATAATTATCCATCTTTGTTTTGTCATCTTTTTTATGCAGTGGCTTGATAATGGAAACCTTTAACTTTTGCGGAAAAACACCATCTTGAATACAGTTATTTATAATGTCACTTAATATAGGTGCTATAAGAGGAGCCACTACTTTAACTACTCTTGTGTCAATCAAAGTCAAAGTCAAAGTCAAATCATTTATTTCAAGTAGGCCCGTATAAGGCACTTTTGAACGTCAAAAATTTACAAAAAAAATTAATTGATTCTAGTTGCCCCTTCCAAAAGGTAGTTTTCGTATGGAGAAGAATGGGCAAGAAACTCCACCGTTACTCTTTTAAAATGTTTTACAATATTTTGTATAAGTACATTAGTTATATAATTATATGTGAGGACGATGCACCTAGAATAAAATTATTATACCACAATAGGTAAAAGAGTTAAAAATGAAGCAACAACAGATAAACTAATTATGTGATAGATACATGGTGCTCACATATTTACAAACATTGTAAAAGTAGACGATCCTCCTAAGATTCCACAATTAATAAGTCAGTGTGCGAGGAATTGGTCATAGAAAGTAAAATCAATGTCATATAATAAAAAATAATAATAAAATATACACTTAAATTTGCAACCAGTTTGATTTTGTCTTGATTCTAAATTATCCTATGGAGCAGGACCAGCATGTTTCCAAGCATTCTTATCTTGGATATAATCCTCTAATTTGTAATATGCTTGTTTACAAAGTGTACTTTTAATATGAGCTTTAAATTTTCTTTCATTTAATTGCAAAATATCACAAGGTATTTTGTTGTAACATTTAACACAGTACCCCATAAAAGATGTATGTACTTTAGATAATCTGAAAAATGGTTGATCTATTTTATCTTTATTTCTAGTATTAAAATTATGTCTATCACTTATTTTATTAAAAAGATGTCGATTTTTTCTAACATACATAATATTTTCATAAATGAACTGGCAAGGTACCGTCATAATATTAATCCTTTTAAATAGTTCCCTGAGAGATTCGCGGTGACGTAGATTATAAATGGCTCTGACAGCTCTCTTTTGCAAAATAAAGATGGATTCAATATCAGCAGCCCGACCCCACAGTAAAATGCCATACGACATAATACTGTGGAAGTAACTAAAATAGACCAATCGCGCGGTTTCTACGTCTGTTAACTGTCTTATCTTTCTAACAGCATAAGCGGCTGAGCTTAACCGCCCCGCAAGAGATGTTATGTGAGGTCCCCATTGTAATTTCTCGTCTAATGTGATTCCCAGGAAAACAGTTTGATTAATAAATTCCAGTTTTTCTCCGTTCAATATGATGTCACATTCGCTACTTCTAACATTAGGTAATTTAAATCTAATGCATTTGGTTTTTTTTTTATTTAGTACCAAATTATTTACCGTAAACCAATGTTGGACCTGAAGAATAGAGCTCTTCACGTCGTCAAGATTTTGTGACCGTCGATTGATTTTAAAGATCAATGATGTGTCATCTGCAAATAACACCATCTTCGGTTGATTTTGAAGTAATTGGGGTAAATCATTAATGTAAACTAAAAAGAGGAATGGACCCAATATTGAACCTTGAGGAACGCCCATTGCCATTTCAGACCCCAATGAGTTTACGCCGTTTACTTGAACTTTAACCTTTCTATCTTTCAGGTATGATCTTAGTAAATCAAGAGCTGTATTTCTAATCCCATAGTGCTCCAGTTTCAGCAGAAGTGTCTCATGGTCTACGCAATCGAACGCCTTCGAGAGGTCGCAAAAGATACCAATGGCATCTTGTGCTTCCTCCCAGGCATTAAAAATGTTCTTTATTAGGGTGACACCGGCGTCAGTGGTACAACGCCCTTTGGTGAAACCGTACTGATGTTCATGAAAGATGGAATTTTTATTAAAGTGACGTAACATTTGATTGAGCATCAACCTTTCAAACACCTTACTGAGAACTGGTAGAATTGATACAGGCCTATAATTGTTGGGTTCTTTACTATCACCGGATTTGAATAATGGAACTACTTTACTGTGTTTCATGAGATCCGGAAAGACTCCTTGGTCTACACTGGTGTTAAATATGAAAGCTAAATAGGGCGCAATGGTTTCGATAATAGATCTACAGACTTTTACAGACATTCCCCAGAGATCTTCTGTTGATTTAATTTTAAGATCTTTAAAAGCTTTTATAACAGCCTGGGGGTTTGTATGCTGAAACCTGAACTCCAAAGAGCATGCCTTCACATTCTGTCTAAGTAAGGCAGCAGAAAGCGCTGGTGAGGAATTTAAAGCTTCAGTAGTTTTAAGGGGAATATTAGCAAAAAAGTTTTCAAATTCCTGAGCTATTTCTACATCTGAGTTGATAGTGCCATGTGCAGTCTCTAAATTAAATTCAGTATTTCGCTGTTTTTTCCTACCTGTTTCATTATTTATTATTTGCCAGGTAATTTTTATTTTATCATCAGCTGATTTTATTTTATTGCTAATATAAAGCTTTGGCTATTTTACACACACTTTTAAAAGTTTTTGAATATTTTGCAATATCATCATATCCTGTACTATTGGTATTTTTCAGGTTGTTTATTATAGTAATAATGTCATTTGGTATGGTTGGTTCCATAAACATAGATTTATGCGATCCTAATGTATTAATATTATTATTCGTTTGAAAATTATTGGCATTCGGTTGAACTGAGTCTACAAAATAATCATTAAATTTCTCTGCTATCATTTTAGGATTTGTCATAAATTTGTCATTTACATTAATTACATTAATATTAGCTTTAGGAATGTCGGGTTTAATACTATTTATTACTTTCCAAGTCTCCTTGGATTTGTTGGTACTTTTTCCAATAAAATAGCTATTTTGAGCTCGCTGTGTTAATTTGATCACTTTTTTATATCTTTTTGAGAATGATCTAAAAGCTATTTTCGAATCACTGTTTCGTGTTAGTCTATATTGCCACAGTAAATTTCGTCTCTTCTTACTACAGCGTTTTATTCCCCGTGTAATCCACTTTGGCCTCATAATTGTGGAAATTTTACGCTTGATAATTGGGAAGCAGAGATCGTAGAATAGTTTAAACAAATCATAAAACGAATCAAAGCTTTCATTTGCGTTATCCGTTTCGTAAACTTCAGAGAAACTAAGACTGGCAATACATTTCCAAAAAAGATTAATGTTTTCCTTGCAATAATCGCGTCTATTCACATAGTAATATTTTAAAATACATGTTCGGTGTACAGGAAACTTCATAATTTGTGCTGTGTGGTCAGATACACCTAGCTCCAATATCTCACTTTTGCAGCCTCGTATATTGTGTAGAAAATTGTCTAGACAAGTACCGCTACTAGGACGCGTAGGTTCTTTTATTTCTATATTGAGATTAAACTCCTTTAAAAGATGTTTAAATAGAGTAGAATTTTTAGTTTTCTGAAGAATGTCAATGTTAAAATCTCCGCAAATTATTATTTTTTGATTATTTTTATAGCAAAAGTTCCGTAGTAAGTAGGTTAAATTATTAAAGAAAATATACAACTTACTTTGGTTCGGAACTCTATATATACACAATATTATTATTTTGTGGTCAGTTAATTCTACCGCGCAGCATTCAAATACGTTAGGAATGTTAACACTTTTTACTAATTCAATTTCAGAGAAACTAATGTGGTTGTTCACTAGTATACAAGAGCCACCGTTTCGCCTAAGTCTTGTGAAGGATGTAGCCAAAGTAAAGTTAGGAATTTTCAAACAGTCAACGTCACTCTGCTTCATATTATGTTCCGTAAAACAGAGAATATCAACACACTTTCCACTGGTTGCAAAATTATCCAAACGTTCTGTTATTATATCAGCCTTTGCTATTAGACCATTTATATTTTGATGCAATATGCATAAGCTGTCATAGACGAAAAAAATGTTGATTAGAGACATCAGTAGCACATGAACAGAAAGAATTCGGTGAATCACAAATTAAACCATCTTTAAATGATGAGGTTTCGCTCAAAGATTTCACGGTATTTGCATTACAGTTCGTATAAACGTAGCTTTTCATGTCGTAGAAAATATTTGTGATTCCGTGGTTACTGACTCGACCACTATGTCTTTGAAACATGATATAGTCCCATGATAGGTTTAAATTTGAGTCAAATAATGTGGCGTAATTATAATTTTGTATGTCTTGGTAGAGAAGGTTATTAAAAATTTCAATTCTAAAATTATACATTGTTGAGTAATAATCATATTTATATGTCGGTAAGCACAGTATTACATTAGTATGTTTTACAGCTAATAAAGTTTCGCGAATATTTATTATTATGTCAAAGTAATTATTAGTTTGTCGGAAGTCATCTTCCCCAATAAATATTATACAACTATTCATTTTCGTATAATTAGTTAGCTTAGTTTGAATGTTACATAATAATTGTTTTATTCCACGATTTGGTAAACGGTTGGTGACTGCTACTGGTACTCCTCGACGAGTACAACTAGGTCTGCCGAGTTTGGGCTCGTTTTGTTAGTTATGACGAGACCTTACCTCCGGACTAGATGGAATGACCTGAAGGTGTACTTCAGTGACTGCTACTGGTACTCCTCGACTATTAGAATTAGATGTGCCGAGTTTGGGCTTGTTTTGTAAGTTATGACGAGACCTTACCTCCGGACTTGATGGAGTGACCTGAAGGTGTACTTCAGTGACTGCTACTGGTACTCCTCGACTATTAGAATTAGATGTGCCGAGTTTGGGCTCGTTTAGTAAGTTATGACGAGACCTTACCTCCGGACTAGATGGAGTGACCTGAAGGTGTACTTTGGTGACTGCTACTGGTACTCCTCGACTAGTAGAATTAAATCTGCCGAGTTTGGGCTCGTTTTGTTAGTTATGATGAGACCTTACCACCGGACTTGATGGAGTGACCTGAAGGTGTACTTTGGTGACTGCTACTGGTACTCCTCGACGAGTACAACTAGGTCTGCCGAGTTTGGGCTTGTTTTGTAAGTTAAGACGAGACCTTACCTCCGGACTTGAAGGAGTGACCTGAAGGTGTACTTCGGTGACTGCTACTGGTTCTCCTTGACGAGTAGACCTAGGTGGTCACTCCATTGAGTTCGGTGGTGAGGTCTCATCATAACTAACAAAACGAGCCCAAACTCGGCAGACCTAGTTCTACTCGTCGAGGAGTACCAGTAGCAGTCACCAAAGTATACCTTCAGGTTACTCCATTGAGTTCGGTGGTGAGGTCTCATTATAACTAACAAAACGAGCCCAAACTCGGCACACTTAGTTCTACTCGTCGAGGATTACCAGTAGCAGTGTCTGAAGTACACCTTCAGGTCACTCCATCAAGTCCGGAGGTACGGTCTCGTCATACCTTACAAAACGAACCCAAACTCGGCAGACCTAGTTGTACTCGTCGAGGAGTACCAGTAGCAGTCACCAAAGTACACCTTCAGGTCACTCCATCAAGTCCGGAGGTAAGGTCTCATCATAACTAACAAAACGAGCCCAAACTCGGCAGATCTAGTTCTACTCGTCGAGGATTACCAGTAGCAGTGTCTGAAGTACACCTTCAGGTCACTCCATCAAGTCCGGAGGTACGGTCTCGTCATACCTTACAAAACGAACCCAAACTCGGCAGACCTAGTTTTACTCGTCGAGGAGTACCAGTAGCAGTCACCAAAGTACACCTTCAGGTCACTCCATTGAGTTCGGTGGTGAGGTCTCATTATAACTAACAAAACGAGCCTAAACTCGGCAGACCTAGTTGTACTCGTCGAGGAGTACCAGTAGCAGTCACCAAAGTACACCTTCAGGTCACTCCATCAAGTCCGGTGGTGAGGTCTCATCATAACTAACAAAACGAGCCCAAACTCGGCAGACCTAGTTGTACTCGTCGAGGAGTACCAGTAGCAGTCACCAAAGTACACCTTCAGGTCACTCCATCAAGTCCGGTGGTGAGGTCTCATCAAAACTAACAAAACGAGCCCAAACTCGGCAGACCTAGTTGTACTCGTCGAGGAGTACCAGTAGCAGTCACCAAAGTACACCTTCAGGTCACTCCATCAAGTCCGGTGGTGAGGTCTCATCATAACTAACAAAACGAGCCCAAACTCGGCAGACCTAGTTGTACTCGTCGAGGAGTACCAGTAGCAGTCACCAAAGTACACCTTCAGGTCACTCCATCAAGTTCGGTGGTGAGGTCTCATCATAACAAACAAAACGAGCCCAAACTCGGCAGACCTAGTTGTACTCGTCGAGGAGTACCAGTAGCAGTCACCAAAGTACACCTTCAGGTCACTCCATCAAGTCCGGTGGTGAGGTCTCATCATAACTAACAAAACCAGCCCACACTCGGCAGACCTAGTTGTACTCGTCGAGGAGTACCAGTTGCAGTCACCAAAGTACACCTTCAGGTCACTCCATCAAGTCTGGTGGTAAGGTCTCGTCATAACTTACAAAACAAGCCCAAACTCGGCACATCTAATTCTAATAGTCGAGGAGTACAAGTAGCAGTCACTGAAGTACACCTTCAGGTCATTCCATCTAGTCCGGAGGTAAGGTCTCGTCATAACTTACAAAACAAGCCCAAACTCGGCACATCTAATTCTACTAGTCGAGGAGTACCAGTAGCAGTCACCGAATTACACCTTCAGGTCACTCCATCAAGTCCGGAGGTAAAGTCTCATCATAACTAGTAAAACTAGCCCAAAATCCACAGCCCACATCTTTCTACTAGAAGAGGGCTTCCAGTGCCTCCTAGCAGTCACTGAAGTAAGCATTTGTATCTAAGTATTATTTAGTAAAAATACAAACTACAATACGAAATATTTTTTGTAGATGCCTATGTATTATAAAGAATATAGAGAAAAAAAAAATTCAAAGTACCAAAATTAGTTCACTTGACTACTATTCCCGCAATTAACCGTGCGTACACTTGTGTGTGTGACCTTTGTCAATGTAGTAGTTCGATTCTATACCTATCAAATTTGTAAACGCGTCCTTAAGTACGTCAAGCATATTTTTATAAGGTCAATCGATTCACAATTTGTCAGCTTTAAATTCCTCAACGGTATAGTAGCCTTTCTTTATTAAAAGAGATTTCAACTGCGTCGAGATAATTGAATCATTTGGTACGGATTTCAAACTTTCCGGTAACTTATTAAATATATTAGCTAGTCTTGAATATGGGCTTTTCCCGATAACTTTTAAGTTTGTGATGGGCAGTATTAGTCTATTCTTGTTCCGTCGGTTATAGTTTTCATTTAGCTCAATATTAGATTTGAAGAGGTGCCTATTTTTCCTAACGAATATACAACTTTGCAGTATATAAATTGCTGGTAGTGTGAGAATTTGTTGTTTAATAAAGTGCGGCCTACAACTCTTTCGTTGGTCTATGTTCATCAATATTCTGATACATTTCTTTTGCTGGATGAAAAGGTCCAAAAAGTCAGTACTGTCTCCCCACAGAATAATACCATAATTTAGCCAGGAGTATGCGTACGCATAATAGGCAGATAAGGCGGTTTTATAGTCTGTGTTGCGTTTCAATATACTTAGTGCATAAATAAATTGAGACAATTTTGCTCTTGTATTTTCTACATTGTTTCTTCCAATTTAAGTTTGAGTCTAATGTTAGGCCTAAAAGTGTAAATTCGTTTATTTCTTCTAATTTAATTTCTTGTCTTAATGTATTTAGGTTTAGTGGGGTTCTTTGGTAAGTCCTGAATTGACATATTTTAGTTTTTGTTAAGTTTATTTCTAAGTTATGTTCGTTTAACCATTGCTCCGTTTCTGTGAAAGTTTTTTTTTAATAGCTAGATGGTCAACATTCGCGGGCGTTTTAAATAATAAAGAAACATCGTCAGCAAACAAAATACACGACGAACTTATCTTTTTTGGCAAGTCATTAATGTATAATATAAATAAGGTACATCCTAAAACACTTCCTTGGGGTATTGAAGTATTCATGATAGCCATGTCTGATCCTATGTTGTACATTTCTTGGTCAACGCTATCGAAATATTCTATTTCTACGAATTGTACTCTATCTTGTAAATATGATTTAAACCAATTTAAAGCTTGTCCTCTAATACCCGAGCCTTAAAGTTTATGTAATAAAATGTTGTGTGACACCTTGTCATACGCCTTCGTCATGTCTAGGAATAGTCCAATAGCGTACTTTCGTTCGTTAATGCAGCTGTAAATTTCTTGTACGTAGTTGTATACCGCTAACGTTGTTGAGCATTTTTTCCTAAAACCAAATTAGTTTTTATCTAAAATATCATACCTATTTTTCTAAAAATTTGTTGACACGTATAATTGATGTATACAAGATATTGTGAAAACATTTTAAAAGAGTAACGGAGGAGCGACCCCCTTTATGAAACCCTTATACCCCTAATAATCAACACGTAGGTAATAATTTTTCTTATTTTCCATGCAAAACGTGAAAAATTCCATATAAAACACGTCGAGGATATCCCCCTGCGCGCCTCCGGCTCTAAAAAAAATCACGGTGTAGGGCAAACAAGTACCATGTACCACGTGGAGTCGCGATTGTCAAAGTAATTTTTAAATTTAGAGACATTTTATTGCAGAATAGCGTTAAGATTCTCATAGTCAAAATTAAGGAATTTTAGTGATAGTTTCGTTAGTTTAGTTCGGTGTACAAGAGAATCGGCACCATTGACTTGAATGTGCCCTGGTGGCTGAGAGTATGTCATGCTCATTCAAATGTCTCGCTGGTGGTGGCGTGTGTGTTGGATCGTTAAGTTCCCTCCAAAATGGTTGAGCTAAACGGTGCTGATCCATGCGTCATGTTCGTGAATGGGCGCGTCCAGTAGGGACTGGTCATCTCTTATCGGCCACGGCTTATTTTAATTTTTGAATTGTTTTTAACTTTTTATTACGGACGTTTTTCGCGTGCACGTCTTTCTACATTGTTCTCACATGTATAATTTCAACATGAATTATGTAACCAATATTTTGTAGAAATATTAAGATTTAAAAAAGTGTCCGTGGAGTTTCTTGCCCGTCCTTCTCCATAGGAAACTACGCTTTGGAATGGGCAACTAGCTTCATATTTCTGACTGACTGACCCCTTGATAATTCAAAAGTGCCTGTAGATGGTTTAATTGAAATAATTGCTTTGAGTTTGAGTTGAGTGATCCGTTCGAGGTCGTAACTAACGCCTCGCCGGGTGCGTGTTGCAGGCGAGAGCGGCGCGGGCAAGACGGAGGCGGCGCGCGTGTGCCTGCAGTGCGCCGTGGTGGCGGGCGAGGCGGGCGCGGGCGCGGGCGCGGGCGCGGGCGAGGGCGCGGCCGGCGCGCTCACGGCCGCCGGCACGCTGCTCGAGGCCTTCGGCAACGCCGCCACCGCGCGCAACCACAACGCCAGCAGATTTGTGACTATAATTATCTAAAGTAGCTAGAGACGCCTTTTCACGTTACTAGCGCTTGGACCGATCGCGTTGGCACGATTGTATTCATCCTTGATTATGCTGATACCAGTGGTTACCAATTCGCCTTTGCCAGAATGCTCATATTCTCTCCGTCTTGTATAACCTGCTCTTTTCCCCTTCCTCACCTCTAAAAACGTTTCGAGTGTTTTTGCGACTCGCACACGAAATTTTTAAGGTCATCAGATAACCTGAAGCTTAAAATGCCAATGCATTTCACAACTTTCTTCGAAAAATCCTTTTCTGTCCAGGCCGCTCGTTTGTGGAATGCGTTGCCAGTTCGAACAAAACGCGCACAATCGTTACCTGTATTTAAGACTCGTGAAGGAATATCCAACATGTCGACAAATCCTTCCGGGTTCTACGGACCTGTTGGCTTATGGTCATGTCTATAAGGAGCAGCTCCTTAGTACCGCGGGACCCATTCTTACATCCATTCTGAGACAGACATAATTGAATTGCTATAAATATGTTGTGCAATTTTAGTTCTAAGAATGGATGTAAGAACTTTGTAGACCGTCGGTAAACATGTTATCGGTCTATAGTTTTTGGGATCCGCAGTACTACCCGATTTATGGAGCAGGTAACTTCTGTCGTGAAGAATAGTGGTAGTGACCCAGTCTCTACAGATGACTGGAATTGCGAGGCTAAGCAGGCGTGTGATCTTTGTAGCCATTTAATCCAGAAATTGTGCAGTCCGTCCGGTCCTGGAGATTTCCAGTTAGGCAACGGACGGACTGCACGGGCCACATCCAGAGGACTAATGCGAATAGCCTCCATGTCTGGTATTAAATCACACGCCCGCTCAACAACACGCATCCAATCACCTTCAGTGTGACTGACGGGCACCGACCAAATGCTTCGCCAAAAAGCACTCATGGCATCATTATCTGGCGGGCGCGCGTCAGTCACACCTTGATTGGGAATGGGCCGCTCCCATGCTCTATATACCCACCTTTCATCGCTCTGGAACATGCGGTTCTGAGTGTACCGATCCACTCTTCGCCTATACCGACGGATACGGTTTGCCCATGCATAAACTTTCTGCTTCAGGAAGTCGATGCGCTCTGTGATACAAGAAACATATTCTCGAGGACTAATACTAGTTCCTGAGAACGCCCGTCTCACAAAGCGCATCACCCTTGGGCGTGTATTGCCCTCCCTGAAGCAGATAAGCTTCCCGATGAGTACCCTGGCCTCATTAATACGACGCTCAATCCTGCACTGCCAGGCTGGCGCGACAGGTTTCGGCCGTATAGCTCGGTCAGTGTTTATTTTATTTATTATTAGGCTCTTCAACAATGAGTACACTATTACTTAACATTTTGTACGTTACAAACTTAAGTCTAGCCTCATTACTTAAAGAAAAGCACAGCATGCCACTACATTATGCGCGATGATAACACAATATTCACAATGTTAATACTAGAAATAAGGACAAACTACGTGCTCCCTTTCACCGGCTTCATAAGGTTCATAACTCATTTGTTGGGCTTGGTATAACCTTTTATAACAAGCTACCTTCTTCTTTGTTAGATTTGCCTTATAATGCGTTCAAAACTAAAGTAAAATCCAACCTCTGTTCAAAGGCATACTATTCTATCAACGACTACTTAAATGATAAGAATAGTTGGTCGCTGTGATTAACTCAAGGCATTGTTTAAATGTTCTTTCTCCAGAATTAGCTTACTTACTGACAGGTTATATGAGTTTATATAATTGTTTATAATTTTACTTTATAAGTCAATTTATTTTATTTTAATTTATTGTTGACATAATCTACTCATTACAATGTTTTTTTTATGAGTTGTATTGCAATATGTGGGTTAGCTAGCGTCCTCGATATTTTTTTTAATTTACCTCGATGGTCCTAGTTTATCAATTATAACTTCTAGTTACAGCTATATGTAAGCGGGCACGCCCTTTATGTCTGGAGGCTTTTATTTAGATATTGTTTTTGTTTAGTTATTTTTATTTCTGTTGGTTGGTATATTGGCGTGTGCTAGCTGTCATATGGCTATTAATTTTATAATTTAAATTATGTTTTGTGTTGCGTAATGTAAATATAATTTTGCATACTATTATATAGATTCATTTTTTTCTAACTGAACAGACAGCTGTGCTGCTGAGGAGTTTGTTGCGCCACTTCTTCTTCCCAGCTAAAGCTCTAGGAAGTGGTGAAGGGTGGGCGTTTTGGGGGACTATCTTATGTAATTTTGACGTTCGAAAAGTGCTGATTCTCAGCCTAGTTTGAATAAATGACTTTTGAATTTGAATATAATAATTAAAACGAGTAATACATAGTTTAAATGAAAGTAAAAAATAAATGATTAAAAGCTAAAATGATTACAATATATTAAATTAGATTAGATTAAATTAGATAAGGTTGAATTTTTGTGTATTATGTTTAGGTTAAAATTTGACTTTAGACTAGAGATACTCATTAAATAGCAAGCGCTGCTTTTTTTAGAGCAGGTATTGATGAGTGAAAGAGGTCAATGTCCACTTCGTGCTCTTTGTATGCAGCATACGTTGTAGAGAGTGGACAGTATTGCCTCAAGTTGGTATGACATCTTGGCATGCAAAAAAGCCTCCTATTAGAACTTCTTGGCAGATTACGGGGCACATAGAATAACACCCTACTAAGCAAATCGGGACAGTTCAGAGAGCCTGTTACTAACTTCTTAAGAAAAACCAAATCTAGCATATTCCTGCGTTTCTCCAGCGACACTATGTTAAAATACTTCAGTCTGTCTTGGTACGAGTTGAGCTTTTTCCACTTATTGCCACAAGAACTGTTTCACTCAGGTGACCAGACCACACTGCAGTACTCGAGATGGCTTCTAACTAGCGAGTTGTACCTAATTCAGAGACTAGTTACCTAGCGATTTGCAGTGTAGACAGAGCAAATACCTAGTTATAAGCTTTATTGCAATCGTTGTTGTTAAAACAATGTCTTTCGAGCCGATCACTTTGCAGACAGTTTTCAAATGTCTGTGGTGTAATCGTGTTTGTAATACTTATTCATTCAGCTTTATTGAAAACTGTCTGCAGTGTGATCGGTTCCGATTTTTTTTTTACAGCTTATAAGTACTCGCTCTGTCTACACTGCAGCAGTGCTATTCTGTAACCATCTCACCGTGAAAACTTAGGTGAAGTGAGCTCGGAGTGAGCTGTCAGTCCATAGCAGCAGGTGGAATGACAGCTCACTTCACGCTCACTTCACCCAAGTTTTCACCGTGAGATTTTTACAGAATAGATCGGCAGGTATCAAACTTGCTTGCGACGTAACGCACATTGCGCTAATATTAAATAGCTTGCCCAACTGCGAGCAACTTGGAAGTAGCGCTTGCCTGCCGCGGCACCGCTCTCATCGCTCGCTCGGTTCTCGCGCGGTTGGTCACAGTTCTAAGAACCTAACCTGACCCATTTCACCCAGTTCATAAATTTTCGACAGTTTACGAGTAAAATTTAACGGAAATAATACTATGGGTGTCTGCGTTTAATCCGCATTTTCATTGCCTTGTACAAATAAACCTGGCTGCACCACAGATTACCAGATAAATCCCTCTATTTTGTATGGAGTGTTTTATCTGGTTTTCTATACCTACTACTATAATAGCTTACACCTTCGAGTCGCTGGACGCTGCAAAATGTACCTAACCTTATAAGCGTAAAGTGAGTTTTGCTTTGTAGCTGCGCGCCGCCGCGCCGCGTGGTTATTGTGAATTGCCAGGGCTGCCTCTTTCGATAAAGATGTCAGTAGGTATTTTTAGTACAAATGCTTTTTAATGTTTTAGCGTGTTTAATTGTAAAAAAAATTACAGTTGACAAATGGAGGTATTGACCTTTCTATTCTTATCTCAGACGCATAGTAGAAACAGATTACGTGGTAGAAGTAATAACGTACCTACCAATAAATACAAAACACGAAACATGCAAGTTTAAACAATTTAACTATTTTAAAAACAATAGTAAAACAAATGAGATACTCACATTTCTGTATCAGCAGGTAAACTGAAAAAAGATAAGTTTTTATCTTTTCTCTTGCTGGATCTACATCCATCAACTGTACATAATACACCAGAATCAGCCATATAAGAATTTGAAAGTAAGTACGTCAGGTCGAACGAAACATATGCGTACTTATGCGCCTCGTGGCTCTCGGCAACCCACTCAGAAATAGGTCGCGTGCGACCCGGCGGCCGGTAAGTATGTAGTTAGCGCGCGTAAGTACATGGAGTGATTTGTCTGGTAATCTGTGGCTGCACTACAAACCGCTGTGTTGCAGCTGGCTTCGGATGTACTATTACTGCTTTAAGCCATTCCCAAGATAATGCAGCACAGACTATGGGTGTCTGTGTTGCATCCGTCTTTGTATTTACGTGACCGAGAAGGGCCCTCTTAAGATATATTTTTCAAAGAAACTGAATCAAGTGCCAGAATTTCGCTAGGCCAGTGCCCAGCCCAGTCAAAAACAACATCAAACATTGCAATCCTGCATGTAACTACGATTCTTTTATATGGGTTTACAACTGGCCCGTTGGTCTCGTACTCTTGTGGTTGCAAGCGCGACTGCTGAGCGTGGTCCTGGGTTCGATTCCCGGGTCGGACAAAGTGTTATTGGATTTTTCTATTAGGAATTTCTTAGTAACAACCCGGAATTTGGAAGTTGGCGGTGTGATACCCCCGTGCCTCGGAGAGCACGTTAAGCCGTTGGTCCTGCGCCTGAGCTCTCCGGTCGTGTCGGATTGCCGTCCCATCGGACTATGAGAGTGAGGGAAGAGAGAGTGCACCTGTGTCTGCACACACACTTGTGCACTATAATATCTCCCGCGCCGAAGGCTAGTCTCCTTTGAGATTGGCCGCAGTGGCCGAAATACGGTCTGGAGGACTATATGTTTTTAGTTCCCATGTGAGAGTAGTTTATACCCAAATTTGCAACCCAGAAAACATTGTGCTACTCCCATGGTGCTCGAATAACTGCGAAATTCTGGCCTTGTTTATTTTTTTTTTTAAATAGGCCTTGAGGGCGCGTTTTTTGGTATCTCTGTTCTATATTTTTGTGAAGCAAGCAAAATTTGATACAATTTGAGCCCAACCCAAGCACTTTTGGTCTATTCGTTGCGAAAATACATCTGGATCTGGATCCCGTAACAAGTTAATAGTGCCTGAAGAGCCTGCAAAACTAAAATAGCAAAGCAAATAACGCGTACTGTCAACTTAGGTAGTGAATAAAGAGCAGGCGCTACTTAGTAGGAGTATCCAAGCTACAGACGTTCATGGGCCAATACAAATTACGACATAGACTGGCGGGCCGCAGAAATAAATTTCTATTTCTCTAGATATCGTCCTATTATTGCAAATTCCGACTAAGTGCCATTTTGTAGAAAATGTTTTCTTTATACTATTATAATCAGTTTTTTAAGCTTTAAACTGGTAAAATCCATTTTTCATTACGAACCTCCATTGCACACTTAGTGCTAAATTGTTGTTATAATATACAGGAAGAAACTAAATTATGTATGATTATTTTATGGTTTATGTTGTTGTCGGGGTACGTAGCAAGGTGTCGGTGTTTTGAGGAGAAACAAATGTTTATGTTGGACACTATTTATTGACTCACTCCCAAACTGTTCTTAATGTTAAAATGTTAATGAAATGTTGATGAATACACCCAGCTAACGCGGTAGGCAAAAGTGCACTAATTCTATTATGAAATAACAAGTAATAAGTAATATAAAATTAGGTCAACGCGTCACGCCGATATTGCTAACTAAGGTGTTCGGTGAAAACCCCGAACAGTTGTAGACTCCAAGTAAAAACTCTTACCAGTACGCACTGTTTTAGTCTCCAAGTAAAAACTTACCAGTACGCACTGTTTTAGTCTCCAATTAAAAACTTACCAGTACGTACTGTTTTAATCTCCAAGTAGAAGTATTACCAGTACGCACTGTTTTAGTCTCCAATTAAAAACTCTTACTTGTACGCACTGTTTTACTCTCCAAGTAAAACTCTTACCTGTACGCACTGTTTTAGTCTCCAAGTAAAACTTTTACCTGTACACACTGTTTTAGTCTCCAAGTAGAAGTCTTACCCGTACGTACTGTTATAGTCTCCAAGTAAAAACTCTTACCAGTACGCACTGTTTTAGTCTCCAAGTAAAAACTTACCAGTACGCACTGTTTTAGTCTCCAAGTAAAAACTTACCAGTACGCACTGTTTTAGTCTCCAAATAAAACTCTTACCAGTACGTACTGTTTTAATCTCCAAGTAGAAGTATTACCAGTACGCACTGTTTTAGTCTCCAATTAAAAACTCTTACCTGTACGCACTGTTTTAGTCTCCAAGTAAAACTCTTACCAGTACGTACTGTTTTAATCTCCAAGTAGAAGTATTACCAGTACGCACTGTTTTAGTCTCCAATTAAAAACTTTTACTTGTACGCACTGTTTTACTCTCCAAGTAAAACTCTTACCTGTACGCACTGTTTTAGTCTCCAAGTAAAACTTTTACCTGTACACACTGTTTTAGTCTCCAAGTAGAAGTCTTACCCGTACGTACTGTTATAGTCTCCAAGTAAAAACTCTTACCTGTACGCACTGTTTTTGTCTCCAAGTAAAACTCTTACCTGTACGTACTGTTTTATTCTCCAAGTAGAACTCTTACCTGTACGCACTGTTTTAGCCTCCAAGTAAAAACTCTTACCCGTACGTACTGTTATAGTCTCCAAGTAAAAACTCTTACCTGTACGCACTGTTTTTGTCTCCAAGTAAAACTCTTACCTGTACGTACTGTTTTATTCTCCAAGTAGAACTCTTACCTGTACGCACTGTTTTAGTCTCCAAGTAAAAACTCTTACCAGTACGTACTGTTTTAGTCTGCAAGTAAAAACTCTTACCAGTACGTACTGTTTTAGTCTCCAAGTAAAACTCTTACCTGTACGCACTGTTTTAGTCTCCAAGTAGAAGTCTTACCTGTACGCACTGTTTTAGTCTCCAAGTAGAACTCTTACCAGTACGTACTGTTTTAATCTCCAAGTAGAAGTATTATCAGTACGCACTGTTTTAGTCTCCAATTAAAAACTCTTACTTGTACGCACTGTTTTACTCTCCAAGTAAAAACTCTTACCTGTACGCACTGTTTTAGTCTCCAAGTAAAACTCTTACCTGTACGTACTGTTTTAGTCTCCAAGTAGAACTCTTACCTGTACGCACTGTTTTAGTCTCCAAGTAGAACTCTTACCTGTACGCACTGTTTTAGTCTCCAAGTAAAACTCTTACCTGTACGTACTGTTTTAGTCTCCAAGTAGAACTCTTACCTGTACGCACTGTTTTAGTCTCCAAGTAGAAGTCTTACCTGTACGTACTGTTTTAGTCTCCAAGTAAAAACTCTTACCTGTACGCACTGTTTTAGTCTCCAAGTAAAACTCTTACCTGTACGTACTGTTTTAGTCTCCAAGTAGAACTCTTACCTGTACGCACTGTTTTAGTCTCCAAGTAGAAGTCTTACCTGTACGTACTGTTTTAGTCTCCAAGTAAAAACTCTTACCTGTACGCACTGTTTTAGTCTCCAAGTAAAACTCTTACCTGTACGTACTGTTTTAGTCTCCAAGTAAAAACTCTTACCCGTACGTACTGTTTTAGTCTCCAAGTAAAAACTCTTACCCGTACGTACTGTTTTAGTCTCCAAGTAAAAACTCTTACCTGTACGTACTGTTTTAGTCTCCAAGTAGAAGTCTTACCTGTACGTACTGTTTTAGTCTCCAAGTAGAAGTCTTAGCTGTACGCACAGTTTTAGAAAAAAAAAAAAAAATTTAGGAAATAGTAGCTGTTTTTGGTTCTGAAAATAAGTTCCAATATAAATAATACTTGATATTTGCATAGAAGCATATCTACTATATTATTTATTATTCGCCAAGCTAAATAATACCAACCATCTTTATAACGCGCGTCAGTAGCATAACCGGTTTTACCTGTAGGAAATATGAACGAACTTTATTAAATGTCTCTTAATATTACTGATTATTATTTTTTAATTATTTTGATTACTAAAAGTACCCTGTTCTAATAATTAAAGGCTGTCTTTATTTTTACAAAACAGAAAATAAGTATTATTACACACTCAATTCATGAATCATAACATTAAAAAAAAATGTTTAATCATGACACTGGAATCCGTAGTATTAATTGATGTTAAGAGACATTTAATGAAGTTCCTTCATATTTCTTACAGGTAAAACCGGTTATGCTACTGACGCGCGTTATCGCAATACTAAAAATCTCAAAAACGAAAGATTGTTCTTTATTATTTCGGAGACTGTAGGCAATTTGCTAACAAAGTAAAGCTAAGACGTCATGTGGTGGTCTCATTTGCGATAGCAAAGAAGTTGCTCAAGAATTTGTACATTTCTTTACCAGTGTCCCACTTAAAACTACTGAAACCTTAAATTCCTCGCCCTCGCTCTCTTTTGATTTAGTAAGGGCGAATGTTTCAGCATGACCGATTGAATTTAACTTTAAGCATATTACCCCATAATAGTAATAAAAGCTTTTAAGCAAATCAAGATCAAATTGACCGAAGATCTTTGGGGAATGTCCATTAAAGAGAGAGGGTAGATGGCGCTGTCTCGCTTGACACCTAAGTAAATAAGCTCCGTGTTTGCATTTAATTTAAAAATATTTTTTATCGTGTTTTATTGCAAAAAACAATTAGAATATATGTATAAAGACCTAAATTATCAATGTAAACGTTATCAAAGTGATTAACTCAACAGTGACTTCAATAATAAGTGTTAAAATAACAACCATAACTATTCAAATAAACCCCAAAAACTATACCAAAAGTGACAATTAAAAACAACAACAACAGTAATACTATCAAAACAATCAATCAAATTGTATTCAAAGCGATCATATTTAAAATAAAAAGTGTTTACATTAGTGACTCGAACAAAGGTGTACCTACGTTAAGTGGAAAAAAACTCAAACACATTAGTCATACCAACTGCTTCGCTAAATTCAAATGTGTCGTCCAAACGCACTTAATTTCAACATCATATACTAATCACCTCGTAGCTCGGTTGGATAAGCAGCTACATATATATACCAGACGCTCGCCTATGACCCAAGTTCAAATCCGAGGAACTCAACTACTTTTTGTGAGATTTTATTTCATCAAAAATTTACTCCTTGCATTTTTAGTAATTAATTTATAAGTCAGGAGTATAAATAAAAATAAAAATGGATACAGATAATATCACACTCCGCAAACATAACACTGGCTCCTTGACCAACTTATCTGTTTTGACGAATGATGAAAAAACAATACTTGACACCACAATGTTGAGCATACCAGACAGCCTCCTCGATAATTATAATAACGACGATCTTGTTAATGACTTAAAAGAACAAATAAATGCACTTAAAATGCAACTTATGAGTGCTCATCAGGAAATAGACGACCTCAACAGTGAAAACTTTCGATTGAAATCAGATTTACAAAATGCTTTAAAGACCGTAGAGACATGTAAAAAGATCTGCTTAACGCCTGGCAGAAAAATTAGCACACCTTCATCATCTAGTACACAAAAATCCAAGCACTGTAAAATGCAAGCAATTGCTTTAAATAATGACTCCAAGACTTCGACCAATTGTTGCAAGCAAAAAAAAGCCACTATGAACAAAGAAACACAAACTTTCGAGATGACTCATACCACATTAAGAGAAAACCAAAACCCAACACCAACACCATATCTGAGTAAATTTGCTACAAACAAAACTGTAGGCGTATCTCGACCAAAAGTACCAACACATAAAAATAAGCTGGCTATAATGAGTAGTATGTGTACTAAAGGAACACTGCCGATAATCGACGAGGTCTTCTCTGATCGATTTGACTACTGTCATTATTTGCTCCACAACATCGCAACAGAAAATCTACTACGCACCGTCGAAGACAAGTTAAAAGACTTCACAATCCAAGACTATTGCTTGATTTTCATTGGAGAAAACGATATTAAAAATAGCGATATTCTTGAAAATATGAATAACTCGCTGAAAAACATTACCCACACAAACATTGTTGTATGCGCACCGACTTATATACGAGGCGCACTAATACATAATTACAGAGTCGAGCTATTCAATAACCTCCTCAGTCTTGACATAAAAAACAATCAGTACGCATACTTTTTTGACAGCAATTATAGCCTGAATCTTGACATGTTTTCGTATAACACAGGAAAAATCAACAAATACGGCTGGAGAGAAATCTTTTCCCAGATCCGATCAAAAATATTTATTGACTACGATCAATATCATACTACTGATAGCGACAACATCCAAATCCTTGAACCTAACGGGACATACCAACTCCCACCTAAATGCAATAGTGATCAAGTAGGTGAACTGTTTTTTCTGTAATAAATATCTCAAAGTCCTGCATCAAAATATCGCAGGCTTAATAGCAAAATCTAATATTCTTACTGTGTGTTTAGATGAACTTACTGACAAAAATATAAAAGTGGATGTCTTGTGCATCACAGAGCATTTTATTATGGAAGGATACCAAAATCAGTTACATCTTCCAAACTATTCTTTAGCTGCCTATTTCTGTAGAAATGAAAGAAAAAGGGGAGGAGCTTGTATTCTAACTAGAAATGGTTTACAATGGAAGGAATTACCTAAAATTGCTAATTTCTCTTGTTCAGGCATATTTGAATGCTGTGCTATTGAGCTTACGCATTATAAGATAGTCGTAATATGTATTTATAGAGTACCAAATATAAATAATCTTAACTATTGCTTAGAAAAACTCGAAACTGTATTGCAATAAATATCACGAGCACGTTATAAAAACATTATTATTGCCGGAGATTTTAACATAGACATTCTTAAACAAAATAACCACACAAATGCATTTGAATATTTGTTAATGAGATATAACTTGAAATTGGCATTAAGACAGCCTACCCGCAAGGCAAGCAACACTTGCATAGACAATTTTGCGCATAATTTTGGTAAATATTGTAAAACTGAAGTGCTTGAATTTGCGTTGTCCGATCATAAGTCACAGCTCCTTCACTGTCCCGTTCAAACAAAATGTGAAATAAACTATTGGTATGCGGCTAAAAGGGATTATAGTGTGGAAAGCATAGCCAAGTTTAATGACTACATGAAAAACCTTTCTTTTTCTGAAATTTACGAAACGGACGACCCGAACATTGCTTATAGCAACTTCATTGACTCTTTCAAGCTCTTGTATAATCTGTGTTTTCCTATTAAATTAATCAAAATTCATGTTATTAAAAAACCTAAGTGGCTGTCGAGAGGTATTAAATTGTGTAGCCGAAAGAAAAGAAAGCTCTTGTGGCAGATGAGGTTAAACTTAAATAAAGATAGTAAAAAGAAATTCTCTCAATATTCAAAATTGCACAAAAAAATTATACAACTGACACAAAAGGCACAAAATAATCAAAATATTAAACTATCTAAAAATAAATAAAAAACTACGTGGCAAATTATTAATCGCGCAAAACATAATTTACCTAAACAAAAAATTTCTAACATTAAGTTTGGAAATCATATTGTCTCAAATCCCAAAAACATTGCTGAAGCGTTCAACAACTACTTTGTTGATAAAATTCAACCAAAGCAGATAGACATCAGGTCGAACTACACTAAGATTAACACGAGCCCTAAATCAATGTTCATGTCGCCTAGTGTACCGGTAGAAATACATAGAATAATAATGTCTTTGAATAACACAAATAGTGTAGGATATGATGGCGTTAGTACGAAAATACTCAAACACGTATCTATGGAAACATGTGGTCATCTAAGTCATATAATTAACCTTAGTATCAGCGCAGGAATCTTCCCGGATGCCTTAAAAACTTCAATAATAAAGCCGATATTTAAGAAAGAGAACAGAGAATTAATGGAATATTACCGACCAATCGCACTCATACCTGTGATTTCCAAAATATTTGAGAAGTACATTTATAATGAATTATACAAATTTATTGAAAAGAATAACATTCTGTGTGACGAACAGAAAGGGTTTAGACAACATAGGACTATTAATATGGCTATATTTGACTTTATATATAATGTTATTCAGAATGTCTGTATGTGGCATATTCTGTGATATGACACAGGCCTTTGACCACGTAGATTATCCAATTCTCATAAGTAAGCTTGCAGCGGCGAGGTGTCAGTGTTTATGAGAGGGAAGCCGAAGCAGAGTCGGATCCGGTCTAACTTTGCTTACTTATGAATAAAGTAAACATTGATTATTTATTTTAAAATAAGTCTTTCGTTAACTGAATTTAACACCATCTATCGCCAAATGGCAGAACTAAAAATCACTACACAAACATAACTTCTTATTTCGTTTATAATTCAAGTAATAATTGATCTAGAGAAAAAATATCTCATATCTGGATAATAAACTATATTTTCTTACAGTCAATAATTATTTTAGACATAAAAGCCGAGGAATCTTGTTTTTTTTTCAAATAGTCTTTAAAAAAGACATGATTGTCGAATAAAAAATAAATCGAGTGAAAATTTTCCAATTACGTCTAGAGAGACCAGAAAAGACATGGTTCTGAACTGAAGAACATAGTTCTAAATGCGAGTCCATTACTGTATCCCGCGGTTATCGGAATTTGGACCTTCATCGTGCCCGCGTATAGCTACTTCTTGTTTACCTAACAAAATAACGGTGTCAATAAACCGTTTCATTAAATTCCTATTTCGATCTACTTTTCTATTATGAGCTTCATGAGAATTAGCGAAAAATGATTCTATCCTACTAGTCCCAAACTCATGTAACTCTAAACAGCTACGAATATGTTTTTCAGTCTGAACATGTTTTTTGGTTGAATTCGTCAGATTATTAATATCTGTAAAACCCCTTTATTCCATAAACTACTAGAATCTGAGAAAAGTAAACATGGAAAACGATACATTTTATTTAATTTACAACTGCCTGAAACATTAAAATGTTTGAAAAAAACCATCACGTCGTTTGTAATTTATAATCATATCTGGACGAGCACGGCCTAACTTAATTATGTTGTAACCACCAAACGGCCGCTATGGCCCACGCACAATGGTCCACTTGACGGACTAAGTGCGGAAACCAAACCCCCTAACATAGAACATAGAACATTATGTGTTTCTTATTTTCAAAGCTCAACCTTGAAAAGCATAAAGATTATTTACTTTGTGAGGCAACAGCCTCACAAAGTAAATAATCTGTCAAGCAACAATCTAAAACTATTAATGCCGCCATCCTAATTCTACTGATCGTACTAATTACTTTTCAAAACTACTCTAAATAAATAATTTCAACTTATTAAACTATCTACTTACCCAAAATACCCAATTACAACGTTCTTTTCTTTCACTAAACTGAAACCACATAAACACTATCTCAATCACTATTCTATACCTACAATAATAAACTAATGAATTCAATTCATACGGAGCGAACAAAATGCAAATTAACTACTTAATTTGTACAAATTATATGGTTCTAATGCGATTACATCAAAAAACAACCACACATTGTCAATCGAATGATGAATGATGAATGTTATGATGTCCGAACTCCGAGCCGAACGCATTACGAAATTCAACGACAACGATTAACGAACAACTGAGCGAACTGACGGAACAATAGCTCATTCATTTTCGTTTCACGACGCGCATGCGTATTATATCGTAACTCGGCACAGAGCGGCTTACCCGGCTGCTAAGAAAAAGCGGTGTCACGTGACCGAAGTGACGTCATTAGAGTCAATTAATAACAATAAAAATGTCATATAATACAATTTCAAATATGGCGTCAAAAAAGTGTAAAAGAAAAAAATAAAATAAAATAGTAACAATAATAAAAAATAATAATAAAAACAGTTTTATCTATTCAGATCACTACATATTATTTCACAGTTTTATCTATTCAGATCACTACATATTATTTCATAGAAATAATATGTAGTGATCTGAATAGATAAAACTGTTTTTATTATTATTTTTTATTATTGTTACTATTTTATTTTATTTTTTTCTTTTACACTTTTTTGCACTTTTTTACACTTTTTTATCACTACATATTATTTCTATGAAATAATATGTAGTGATCTGAATAGATAAAACTGTGAAATAATATGTAGTGATCTGAATAGATAAAACTGTTTTTATTATTATTTTTTATTATTGTTACTATTTTATTTTATTTTTTTCTTTTACACTTTTTTGACGCCATATTTGAAATTGTATTATATGACATTTTTATTGTTATTAATTGACTCTAAATTGTGTTCTCAATAATAACTGTAACTGGTTTCTGATATTATTATGTAATCCTTATCAAGATAAGTTATGACGTCAAATTATTCAATGTATATGTCTAAGTATTAATTTCCAGTATTTTTAGCTTCAAATTATAATTTTTGCATGCCTACTGGTAAAATGTGGCTGAACCTACCTGTTATCGCTCTATCACCATGTATTGTACCCATATTTGCAAAATAAATGACTTACTTACTTACTTAAAATCTGTACCTCCATAATTGAGACCATAGCGCCTTACTTAGCCTTAATATTTAATTTATGTGTGGATCAAGGATTCTTCCCGGATTTAATGAAATACAGCAAGGTAATACCACTTTTCAAATCCGGGGACAGTAAAGACACCAATAGTTATAGCCCCGTATCCATGTTGCCGGTTTTCAGCAAGGTTTTTGAAAAGGTAATGCTTATTCAAATGCTCAATCATTTTAACACAAATAAAATCCTCCACGATCAACAGTATGGTTTCACCAAAGGACGTTGTACGACCGACGCCGGTGTCACCTTATTAAGACACATTTTTAACGCGTGGGAAGATGGGCCTCTTCCCACGCGTTAAAAATGTGTCGCAATAGGAATTTTTTGTGACCTCTCCAAGGCATTTGATTGCGTCGATCACGAAACCTTACTCTTGAAACTTGAACATTACGGACTTGGAAAACTTGCGCTCAATTTAGTAAAATCTTATTTAAATGATAGACAACAGCAAGTTCAAATAAATGGTATCAATTCACCAGGTTTAAAAGTAAAAATGGGTGTGCCACAAGGCTCGATTTTGGGTCCATTCCTCTTTTTAGTGTATATTAACGATCTACTCCATTTATTAAAAAATCAACCACAAATGGTGTTATTTGCTGACGATACTTCCTTAATTTTTAAGGTAGATAGACGTGCTACAAATTTTGAAGACGTAAATAACGCCCTACTGCAGGTCCAAAATTGGTTCACTGCTAATAATTTTGTATTAAATGGAAAAAAAACTAAGTGCATAAAATGTTCTTTACCAAATGTTAAAAGTTGTAATTGTGAGATAGTATTGAATCAAGAGAAACTAGAACTTATCGATGAAACTGTTTTCCTAGGGATCACGCTCGACTCAAGGCTACAATGGGGTCCTCATTTAACATCTCTTGCAGGACGGCTAAGTTCAGCAGCATATGCTGTCAGAATAATCCGTCAATTAACTGATGTAGATACCGCGAGGCTAGTCTATTTCAGTTATTTTCATAGTATCATGTCTTATGGTATTCTGCTGTGGGGACGGGCTGCAGACATCGAGTTTATTTTTATTCTGCAGAAAAGAGCTATCAGAGCCATATATTATCTCCGTAGGCGCGATTCTCTAAGGGAACTGTTTAAGAACATTAACATCATGACGGTACCTTGTCAATATATCTATGAAAACATCATGTAAAAAAGAGATGATAGACATAATTATAGTACAAGAAATAGGGATCTATTAGTTCAACCAAGTTTCAGACTGGCTAAAGTAGACTCATCTTTCATGGGGTACTGTTTAAAATGTTACAATAAAATTCCTCCCCACATACTTCAACTGAATGAGACGAAATTCAAATCTTGTATAAAACGCACACTATGTAGGCAGGCATATTAAAGGGTGTCTCAGAATGTTTTTCGTTTTTGAATTGACCAATTCGCGCCAACCGCAGGTAGCAGGGGGAGGGGAGTGGACTCAAATGTTTGGCCGGCTTGTTAAGTTTAGTAGCCATGAATCGTTTCACGGGACCACAGCGCGCGTTTTGCGTGCGAGCGTTTTATAAAAACAACGATTCTTACACTGTTGTTCGTCGCCTCTACAGGACACATTTTAATTTAACAAGCTTAAGACATGTGCCAAGTGCCAATTTAATTAAGCATTGGGTGTGCAAGTTTGAAGAGACTGGGAATACAATGCCGGACAAATCGACTGGGCGCAAAAGGACATCAAGAACGAGCTTGAACGTCGACCGCGTTCGCCAGTCTGTTATGGACGACCCACGACAGTCGTTGAGATTGCGCGCAGCTTCTCTTAATCTGAACAAATCTACGGTTCATCGCATTATTTCGAAAGATTTACATTTTCACCCCTATAAAATTGTAATTGTTCAAGAAATGAAGCCTGATGATCCTGTTAAACGAGTCGAATTCTGCAGGACAATGAAAAACCGTTTTAGGAGTTTCAATAACATCTGGTTCTCCGACGAATCGAATTTTCACATCAACGGTCACGTGAATAAACAAAACTGCAGATACTGGGCTCCCGAGCAGCCGTTAGAACTGCATCAGAAGCCCTTGCACTCGCCAAAAGTTGTTGTTTGGGCTGCCATATCAAGTCAAGGAATAATCGGTCCTTATTTTTTTGAGGATGGCCGAGGTCGAACTCAGACCGTTAATTCTGATCGATATTGCCATATGATCCGGACTTTTTTGGCTACAGAAATGCAAAACCAGAACGGCTACAACCGTAACACCTTTTTCCAGCAAGATGGAGCCACTTCTCATGTTACAAATGACTCATTAGCTGCTCTTCACGATTTATTCCCTGGAAGAGTGATAAGTCGCCGAGGAGACATCAACTGGCCACCGAGGAGCCCTGATTTAACGCCTGCTGATTTCTTCCTATGGGGCTACCTAAAAAGTAAAGTTTACAATCCATTGCCATCCAACCTGAATGTTTTGAAGCAAAGAATCACTGAAGAAATCAACTCTATTCCAAGAGCGATGCTCCAGCGAGTGATTGAAAATTTTAGCTCCAGGTTAAATGAGTGTGAACAAGGGAATGGTGCGCATTTGAAAGCGGTGGTTTTTCATAAATAAACTTCAAGAATTGCTCTTTAATAAACCATAAATAAAACAAGCTATAATTGATATTGTTGTTTTTTATTTAACATCTAAAAACGAAAAACTTTCTGAGACACCCTTTATAAGTTGGGGGATTACATAATTGATAAAAATGCTTGGCTCATTGCTGGTCCTGCTCCACAAGCATAAACTAATTGATTAACATTTGAAAATACCGTTGGAGCCGCTGAAAATTTTAAAAACTACCTTTGCATTGTATAAATTCAATGTCTTAGCATTGTATAATTGCATAGCACATGTGTGTGAGTACTATGTACCGACTATAAAGCTACCATTTAGGTACTGGGTATGTCTCATTGACTTGAATGTGCCCTGGCGGCTGAGATTATGTAATGCTCACTCTAATGTCTCGCTGGCGGTGGCGCGTGTGTTGGATCATTTAGCTCCCTTCAAAATGGTTGAGTTGAATGGTGCTAATCCATGCGTCATGTTCGTGAACGGGCGCCGTCAGTAGAGACTGGTCATCTCTTAGCTGCCATGGCTTATTTTAATTTTTGAATTGTTCTTTGTTTTTAATATTTTTATTACGGACGCATTACAATATTTTAATTTAAAAGAGTGTCCGTGGAGTTTCTTGCCCGTTCTTCTTCATAGGTACCTACTACGCTTTAGAATGGGCAACTAGCTTCATATTTCTGACTGACCGACTTCTTAACAATTCAAAAGTGCCTGTAAATGGTTTAATTGAAATAAATGCTTTGAGTTTGAGTTTCAGTTTAAGACATGTGGTAACACAGGCATGCATGCTTTACTACGAGGTGTTTCTACTGGCAATTAAACAAACTTTGAATATTTTGCATGATTTAGTTGTAATCAAGGATAAATAAGGTCTCGAATGTAATAAATATAATACACATTATTTTATGCTTTTATGTAAAAATGAACTCGGACATTTTAATAAAATTTTCTCAAAATATGATTTTTGCACATTATCGGTATTTGCAGTCATAGGACGATATTATAAAACAGTCGCTTTTCGTGTCTGTATGTATGGCCGCGTTGTTCTCCTAAAATACGCAACAGAATTTCAACATCATTAGAATGTATTCCGGAAAGTTTACATAGGGTGGGGCAAAAGTCAGGACACCAATACAAAAATGAAAAAAAATCCATGACATTTATTTTATTAACTGATAACAATTAACATAAGTAAAAAAAGTTATAAGTAGTTGCGACCCCTTTCTGACTTATACGCCACCCTGTACAAAAGGCAATGTTACTACAATTGTTACTAGGAGAAGTTAGGATGCATGAGCGAGCGAAGCGAGCTCGAGACTTGGCACTTAAGCACCTATTATGTTTCTCTATTAACTTGATAATTTTTAAATATTCTTTATGTTTGTTCATTACGCTAAATTTGCTCAAATACAAACAAGGGCTTGTACACAAGCACCCGTTATGTTTCTCTTTAAAAATATGTTTCAAATATTCCTACTGCCTGTTTACTATGTTAAAGCTCAAATACACATCAAGGCTGGGATTTAAGTACCTTTTAAATCTCTTTTTAAGTTTAACAATAATTTTGATTATTTTTAATTTCTTATTTAAAATGTTTTTAGTGAAATACCTACAAGACAATACCCTTTCACCTGGTATGTTTCACTTCAATTTATATACTATATTTTTATTGTTTGTTTATTGTTCTAAATTTGGTAAAATTCTTATAGGGGCTTGTACTCAAATACACACATCTTAACTATCCAATTTTAACACACACTCCCCTACAAAGGCACTCACACAATTATACACCACATAATTTGTCTCACGGAAGAAGCTTCTGTAACATAAAAGTAATCCAAACTTTCTACATAAAATCTGCTCACTGAGTTTCGGTTTTCATCTTTATATATATATATATATTATTTTTTTTTTAAAACGTTGCCCCACACTAGGAATTTCTCCTGTATCGTGGGTGCGTTTACAAACATTTATACTCACATACACAAACAGCCAGACCCGGATCAACTACTTGTAGGTCATACAAATATTTGTTCCGTGATGGAATCGAACCCACGACACGCAGCGCAGCAGTCAAACGCTTAACCACTGCGCCAATCGTGCCGTCTATATTATAACACTAAAAAATGGCTTTACATAGCCTATCCAACGACCTAGATGAAACCTTTAATATAGAATGTCACAGTAGAATCTCTAGAAAACTGCAAGAGTATCCTAAATGCTTCCAAAGACAATATTAAGGCGCTAACATATAATATCAGAAGTTATCAGAAAAATTTTGACGACTTTGCAATTGCTCTAAATCGGTTAGACTCGAATATCGACGTTACCGTGCTCACTGAGTGTTGGTTATCTGACGGCTCCATTATAGAGGACCTACAGGGATATAGCGCATACAGAACAACTAAACAAGTAAATAAAAACGGAATTGTTATCTACACAAGAACAGCTTGGAGCAGCAGTATTGTTACTGTAGAATCTAACCTTGCTGACGCCGACAGTATATTAATAAAAACCAACAACAAATTAAGCCTCCTAGCTATCTACCGGTCTCCCTCTTTTACAAATACAGAGCAATTTCTTAATTCCCTTGACACTACCCTGTTTTATCCTAAAATCCAAGAAACACTAATTGTGGCCGGCGACATTAACTTAAACACAAACGACCCAAGTGACAACCAAGTATCTAACTACGCTTGTCTCATGGCCTCACACGGTTTATCCCTGCTATTACTCTCCCAACAAGATGCGGAGCTTGTATTGACCACATATTTATAAAATCACCAGCAATACCTTTTGGTCTCGTTTTTAGCTTATCCATTACCGATCACGACCTAGTCTTGTGTAGTGTCCCAATTAAACCGGAACGCCCTAAAAACACTAAACGCTGGAGGGTCAGAACTGACTGGACCGCTGTAGCTGGTGAGATCACTAAATCAAAATCTCAAATCTCAAATCTCAAATCGTTTATTGCAATCCATAATGTACAATTACAGGTGGTAAATAAAAGAAATAATAATAGAAACAATTATGGACCCTGTCGGGCACAGCAAATTTTTAAATAGGTAGAGAGAGGAAGAGCGCTTTATTAATTTTCCTTATTATTAAGTTAGAATTATTTTATATCCTATTACCCGATGTACTTATATTTCCATTCATTCACTTATTCTATTAATATTTCAAACTTATCAAACTGGGATCCAATTACTAACTCATCTTGTGTAAACACTGCTGTAAACTACTTCAACGACATTATCTCACGTGCCGCTGACAAACACAGAAAATGTTAAAATTAGTCGCAGAATGGCCAACATCCAACCCTGGGTCACTCCTGGTTTAATTAGATGCATGAGACAACGCGATAAACTTCATCTTGAATGCAAAGCTGACCCTGAAGATGTCACAAAACAACTAATTTACACCAGATACAGGAACTTTGTGTACACACTTACATAACAGACAGGAAATTGAAGGTAACCAGAAAAACCCAAAAAAGCTCTGGACGGCTATAAAAGATATAATGTAGAACTAAAACTCGTCAAAATTCATCATCGCACCTAATTGCGTCCAGTATTTCTCCAACTTCAGCACTTGACAACTGCAATCGACACTTCGTCTCTGTCGGTGAAAAACACGCAGTAAAGATCCTAGACAAACTTTCAATCACTCACCACTCACTAATATAATCAAACATAGCTCCAAGCTCTATCTACTAATCTTTCTATCTGCATCTGACCGACGAAGAAGAAGTGTCCAACATAATTCGCAACTTGAAAATAGACAGCGCACCAGGGCCAGGCCAACTAACCGTTCCATTACTAATACATTCCCGAGAAAGTATAATCAAGCCACTTACGCACATCTTTAATTTAAGCTTAGAATCAGGTGTCTTTCCCAATTCCTGGAAAATTGCTGCAGTGTCCCCTATCTACAAAAGTGGTCCCAAAGACTTGCCGGGAAACTATAGACCCATCGCCTTGTTGAGTAGTCTCTAAAATTTTAGAAAAAATTGTAAACAAGCTGGTAAATTTTATAGAGAAGCACAACATTGTCTCCGATAGGCAGTTCGGATTTCGCCGGGGAAAATCCACCGAAGACGCGGTGTCACTTTTGAAAAATCAAGTCTCCCACCACATAGAAAATGGAGACTGCTGTGTTGGTGTTTTTCTTGATTTGGCAAAAGCATTCGACTCCGTGTCACCTGGACTGCTTTTGAAGAAACTCGAGGCAACAGGTCTAGGAGGAACACCTCTAGAATGGTTTCGCAGCTACTTAACATCGAGATATCAATATTGTAAAATAGGCAACCACCAAAGCATGTCGCTCCCTATCACGTTTGGTGTTCCACAGGGCAGTACTCTTGGCCCAAGGTTATTTACGCTGTACATTAATGACGTAGTAAACCTTAGAAACGCTACAGTGATATCCTACGCTGACGACACAGCCATCGTATTCCACGACACATCATGGGACCGAGTGTATCAACTGGCGGAACAAGGCCTCTCTCAGATAGCGCAATCCCTAAACACTAACCTACTGACACTAAACGCTAGTAAAAGTAAATATATTGCTTTTTCCAAAACAAGATCCTCCAGTGCCTCTCAAACTATGTCCTTAAAAATACACACCTGACACATTATTCCCACGCATGCATAGCCCTTGAACGTACTGACACGATTAAATATCTCGGGGTAACCATAGACAACCACTTAACGTACAAAGCCCACATTTATGCACTTTACTCCAGAGTACGAAAACTAATACACGTCTTGAAAAAACTCCGCGACTGTACTCCGATCGATATTTTGAAAATGGTCTACTTCGCACTCTGCCAGTCAATCATACAGTACTGTATCTGTATCTGTATTTGGAGACGTGCTGGTAAAAGCACATTTAAAACACTAGAGAGGGCACAACGGGCACTGATCAAGGTTGCACTAAAAAAACCTTTCAGATTCCCTACAGACCTTGTTTACCATGAGTTTCAAGTTCTCAGGGTACGACAAATATTCGTACTCCAAGCAACGCTTAAATATCACGTAATATCTGTGCCGCGATTTCTCGCGGCAGCGGAGTTACGCCCCGGCGTTTCCGCACATTTGGGAGTGGCGCGAGGACTTTTGCCTACAGATCCCATGGCGGTAATGCGGCAAGGAGGCTCGCCGTCTCACCGGAGACCGTGCGGTATCCCCGGACCAGCCGGGTGGCCATGACCCTCTGGGACGCGTTCAACCGGCGGGCTGGCCGCCGCCTCAATGAACGCGCCCAAACCGGTGCCCCGTAAAGAGCCATGGACCGCACGACCCCCGCGTATAGCCTCCGGCAGGAGGCGTTTGGACCCCCTAGATTGGGCAGGAGCCGCTTCAAAGCAGCCCCGGCCCGCTCCAGCCTGGGAGCCAAACGCCGGAAGTGTGAAGTTCCACCGGCTGTCGAGGACGAGTCCAAGGTACTTCATCGTCGACTCGACGCCGATGGGAACTCTTTCTACCGTTATTTGGGAACCCGACGGTGGCGCGTTCCGAGGACCATGAAAACCCAAGGCCTCAGACTTGTGCAGGGCCACCTCGAGGCCCAATTGCCGGATTCTGTCCACGATTGTTGCAACCCCGTGTGTCGCTAGTTCGGCCGCCGCCTGGTGCGACCTCCCCTGCGCCAGGACCAACGTGTCGTCAGCGTAACAAACGACGCTGACGCCGCTAGGGAGGTCGGCGCGCAGCACCCAGTCGTATCCGATGCCCCCACAGATGCGGCCCCAGGACCGATCCCTGTGGGACATCGCACGACATCTCTCGCCGGTTCCATTCTCTGACCGGGGTAGATGACGGCCCTATCCGTTAAATAGGCCTCGATCACACGACAGAGGTAGGTCGGCATCCGGTGATACCGGAGTGCCTCCCTGATGCAACTCCAGGGCAGGGTATTGAAGGCATTGGCGATGTCTAGAGACACCGCCAAGACGAACCCACCCCGGGCCACAGTATTCCTCGTCGTGAGGGCTCGCACACGCATGATGGCGCCCCCCGTAGAGCGCCCCCTGCGGAAACCAAAAACTGGCTCTCCGCCAAATCCGGCCCCACCCGCACCAGCCGCAACTTTATATACCGAGACTTAGAAACTTGAAGACGCAGTGTTTGCTTTCGAAAGGGCTGTGGTAGAGAACCCTAGGTTGCGGTTCCCACCAGGCAAGATCGGAAGATTCCTATTCAATGGAGTGGAGTGGTACCTACACACACCTTTCTGTGAGCAACACATTATTGTTTTCCGACAAGCACGCGAACGAAGTCGCGGGATACAGATGGGTCACTAC